>CM035427.1:13143224-13155724 GCA_020310875.1 Ceratopteris richardii
GACGTCTGCGGAAGCACGCGAACAGCACAAGGAAGAAGAAGAAGCTTGGAGCACAACACACAAGACTGAATGTATTACTAGAGAATGTACAAAGATAAGTAGCCCATTAGGGCAATAGGCGTATATACAAGCCGGGGGAAAAAAAACCTCCTAAAGAGGGAAAAAAGTGCCCCGGCGGTCCTAGAGTGTTCACACACATCACTACCTAAATATATCAACAAATCCCCCCTGGGAGTGATGCGGTGAACAAGGAGCTGGCACTCATGTATAAGGAAGTGCCAAGCTATGTGGAAATCACTCCACAAAAGGAAGTAAGCCCAAAGCTTTGCGGAAAGCTTCAAACTTCTCCCTAGGCAGAGCCTTCGTGAAAAGGTCTGCAATGTTCTCCTGCGTGGGCACATATGCCAAGCTGATCTCCCCAGCAGAGAACCTCTCCCTGACATAGTGATAATGCACCTCAATGTGCTTAGTGCGAGATGGAACACAGGGTTCCTCGCAACTGCCAATGCGCTCTGACTGTCAGTGAAGATGGTGGTGGCAGAAGACTGCCCAACACCCAAATCAGCCATAAGGCGTCTGAGCCACACACACTCAACAGTAGCCGTGAAAGCTGCCCTATACTCAGCCTCACAACTGGAAGTGGCCACAGTAGGCTGCTTCTTGCTCAACCAAGATATACATGAGGTACCAAGCATGAAGCAAAAACCACTGGTGGACACACGAGTGTCATAGCAACCAGCCCAATCTGAGTCAGAAAAAGCATGCAAATCTGGCGGTAGTGATCCCCCCTTGGGATAAAACAACCCAAGTAGCCGAGTACCACTCAAGTAGCGAAAGATGCGCTTAACCGCTTTCCAATGCATGACTCTTGGGCAATGCATAAACCTGCTCATCTGTGAGACAGCAAACTGAATATCTGGCCGAGTAATGCATAAGTAAATCAAGCATCCAACAGCCTGTTGATAGAGAACAGCATCAAATGCATCTCCAGCATCATGAAGACTCAATCGTAAACCTGTCTCCATAGGAGTGGCAATAGGCTTACAGTCTTCAAGGCCAAAACGCTGCAATAATGTGTCAATATATTTCGTTTGACACAAAGCCATTCCACCATCAACATGCATAAACTGAATGCCCAAATAGTGATGCAAATGCCCCAAATCAGACATCTCAAATGAGGCATGCAAATCAGCCTTAAAATCAGCAATATGTGTCTCAATAGGACTAGTGAGCAGCATGTCATCAACATAGACAACAATGATCAGAAGCACATCATTAGCACGTTTAACATATAAGGTCCTTTCAGTTGGACTGTTCTCAAAACCATGTGCAATCAGATAGGCATGTATCTTCTCATACCAAGCACGTGGTGCTTGCTTTAAACCATATAATGCCTTCTTTAACCTGCAAACCTGGTTTTCATGCCCTTTCTGCACAAAGCCACGGGGCTGAAAAACATACACTTCCTCATGCAAGTCACCATTTAGAAATGCTGTTTTAATGTCCAACTGATGTACATTCCAACCATGATGGGCTGCAAGTGCACAAATGCTGCGAACAGTAGTCATACGGCATGTAGGTGCAAAGGTCTCATCAAAATCAATGCCTCTTTCCTGTGCATAACCCTTTGCAACAAGCCTAGCCTTATACCTGTCAACTGTACCATCAGGTTTACGCTTCAGCTTGTATACCCACTTAGTGCCAATGGCCTTCTTGCCAGGAGGCAAGTCACATAAAGACCATGTACCATTCTTCATTATAGCATCATACTCAGATTGCATAGCAGCCATCCAATTTTCTGAATTTTGTGCTTCATCAAAAGAAACAGGCTCATTCTCATCACAGAGACTAGATGCAGCCATAGCATAGCAATCTGATGCAAAGGAGGCACTATGAGAGCCTGAATGAGTACAATATGACAAAGGTGCATCTAATTTGCTGTCACGCAAAGTCTGCACCAGCCATTTTCGCATAGTTTTTGCCTGCTCAATATCAGCTCTCTCATCAACAAGTGCATCATGTAAATCTGCATCAGAAATGGAATGATCTGCATCATCATATGAAACCTGCAAAGGCTGAGAAGTTGCCTCATTAGGACCAGCACTAGCCTGTCCACCTGTAAAAAGAGGCATCAAAGTATCATACATGTCTTTGGAGCTAACAGATGTCTCCTTAGTACATGAAAGCAATGGCTGAATAGCATCTTCCACAAAGACAACATCACGGCTAACCAGAATGCGTTTAGTCTGTGGATGATACAGACGATAGCCTTTACTTTCAGAATTGTACCCAACAAAAATACATTTTACTGCCTTATCATCCAATTTTCTGCGATGTTGTTCAGGCACTAATGCATATGCCAAACAACCAAAAACACGCAGATGAGCAACAGATGGCTTGCGGTCATGCCAAGCCTCATATGGAGTGATAGACTGCAACGCTTTAGTGGGACACCTGTTCAGTACATATGCTGCACACATGACAGCCTCAAGCCAGAAACTATGTGGTAAAGCCTGACTTTTGACCATGCACCTCGCCATCTCCATGAGTGACCTGTTCTTTCGTTCAGCAACTCCATTCTGTTGAGGTGTATACGGCACTGTACACTGGTGTTTTATCCCACGTTCAGCCAGAAATGCATTAAAATCTGAAGACATATATTCCCCCCCTCGATCAGTACGGAGGGTGCCCATTTTACATGCTGACAGATTTTCAGCCAAAACCAAAAACTGTTTGAAGCACATGAACACTTCGGACTTTGCTTTGAGTGGATATACCCATGCATGCCTGGAAAAATCATCAATGAAAGTCACGAAGTAAAGGTAATTTCCAAAAGAGGGTGTCTGCATAGGACCACAGACGTCACTATGTACAAGCTGCAATTTCTGCGTAGCCCGAACTGAACCATCTTTTGGAAAGGAAGAACGCTGCATTTTGCCCAAAATACAGCCTTCACAAACATGTTTTCCAGTGCCTCAAGTTTGGGCAAAGAGGACACCATTTCATATTTCTGCAGGCGTAACAAACTAGCAAAATTCAGATGACCAAAGCGTGCATGCCAAAGCTTTGCATCTGACATAGCCTGAGAATCATGAACTGCACATGTCGAATCATTCACAGATCTTTCATAGTCTATGAGCTTATACAGCCCACGACATAAAATGCCAGAAGCAATAATCACATCGCCATTTGAGAGATCATGGACTGTACACCTGTCATCACCAAATTTCACAACCAAGCCAATCTTGGCTAATGCAGAAACTGATAACAGATTCTTTTTGATCCCTGGCACAAATAAAGCATCTGACAAAGTGAAAGAACTACCATCAGCAGTAGTCAGAATGATCTTACCAACTCCCATAACAGGATAAGAGGAGTTATTGGCGCATGTGACAGTATTCCCTGTAGGGGCAGGCTCGAGTGAAGAGAAGAAACTGCGCTGCGAGGTAATATGTTTGGTCGCCCCACTGTCAAAGTACCAAACATCTGAGTCTACTGCAGACATGCACTGATCATGAGAAGATGGGTCAAAACTGCAGACAGTAGTAAACGCCCATTCTTCTTCCTGCACAAGATTTGCAGACTCTGTTTTTGGTGTAGAGGCCTCTGCAACAACCATTCCAGCCTCTTTCTTCTTTGCCTCTTTAGCAGCCAGTTTTGGACAGTTCTTTATAATATGATCATTTCCTTTACAGTACTTGCAGAACAATTTCTGCTTTTCTGATTTCTTCTCATCTTTATCCTGGTTCTTCGATTGTGCAGCATTTGCAGATTTCTGCTTACTAGTAGAAGAGCTCCATTTTCCTTTGCCCTTCTGACTAGCCAAGAAAGCTTGATCTGCAACACGCATAATGGACCTGTTCTGCCTGGACTGATCTTCCTGCAACAGAACAGAGACTAATTCCTCAAATGACAAGGCATTCGGATTGCCTTTCATCATCAACCGAAGAGTAGAGGCAAAACTCTGATATGAATCAGGAAGACCATTCAGAACGGTCTGCACAAGTGAGCTATCTGGTATAACCTCATCAGCAGAAATCAATTGTTCCTTCAGGTCTTTGATCTTTGTAAGAAAACTGTCCATAGAATCACCTTCATTCATGTGCTCACTCTCCAACTGTTTTCGGAGGTAAGCAACACGAGCCTCATTCCTAGCCTGATACAAAGTGGTAAGTGTATGCCAAGCATCCTTTGCTGTTCTGCAAGAGCGAATGTGAGGAATAATGGCACGTTTGACAGACAAGGCTATCAATGCATGTGCCTGGGCATCTCTGCCATCCCAACGAATCTGCTCTGCAGTAGGTGCAACAGAAACAGCAGCACGAACAGGAATCTGCGGAATATCATCTTCGACACCATCTTCATCAGCTCCAACACCTGTATTTGCAGTACCTGTCGTTACAGGTGTAACAGGACGTCTTTCAACACCCTGCACAATGTTCCACAATCCTTTTGCAACCAGTACATGTCGCATCATATAAGCCCATAATGGGTAGTTGGTACCATCCAACTTATCCTCAACAGCCAACATACGGAATACATCACTGCTTTCAGCCATGGCCGATGACTAAAATACCTTGATGCACAAAATTGACTGTATCTCAAAAAGTTGAACAGAACTGCCCAGACGAGTTCTGCTAGACCTGTAGCAAACTTCGAGACGCTTAAACTGGCGAACAGAAACTGGTATATACCTTTGGCACAAAAGGACGAAATAGCCTGCACAAGCACTGCGATAGTGCGTTCGGAGGCCGAAACGAGCTCAGATCGCGATTTCGGCACCACACAGCAAAGCTGTTTTGATCTCGCAAACACCCTGAGTGTGCTCACCAAATTTCATGCGAATCTGAGACTACAAACGGAGGAGTGTCGACGGCGCCCTAGAAGAAGCGACGACCTGCTCTGATACCAATTGTTGGAGATAGACGTCTGCGGAAGCACGCGAACAGCACAAGGAAGAAGAAGAAGCTTGGAGCACAACACACAAGACTGAATGTATTACTAGAGAATGTACAAAGATAAGTAGCCCATTAGGGCAATAGGCGTATATACAAGCCGGGGGAAAAAAAACCTCCTAAAGAGGGAAAAAAGTGCCCCGGCGGTCCTAGAGTGTTCACACACATCACTACCTAAATATATCAACATCTTCGACACTGGTTCGGAGAACAAGGTTGCCTTTCTCACAAGTGGATTGTTGTTGAAGAGGACCAAAGACAAGAGAGAGCAAGAAGCAGAAGAAAGAAGAGGGGAAAAGTGTTGGAGTTAGACGTCTGCGGAAGCACGCGAACAGCACAAGAAGAAGAAGAAGCTTGGAGCACAACACACAAGACTGAATGTATTACTAGAGAATGTACAAAGATAAGTAGCCCATTAGGGCAATCGGCGTATATACAAGCCGGGGGAAAAAAACCTCCTAAAGAGGGAAAAAAGTGCCCCGGCGGTCCTAGAGTGTTCACACACATCACTACCTAAATATATCAACAAATCCCCCCTGGGAGTGATGCGGTGAACAAGGAGCTGGCACTCATGTATAAGGAAGTGCCAAGCTATGTGGAAATCACTCCACAAAAGGAAGTAAGCCCAAAGCTTTGCGGAAAGCTTCAAACTTCTCCCTAGGCAGAGCCTTCGTGAAAAGGTCTGCAATGTTCTCCTGCGTGGGCACATATGCCAAGCTGATCTCCCCAGCAGAGAACCTCTCCCTGACATAGTGATAATGCACCTCAATGTGCTTAGTGCAAGCATGGAACACAGGATTCCTCGCAATTGCCAATGCGCTCTGACTGTCAGTGAAGATGGTGGTGGCAGAAGACTGGCCAACACCCAAATCAGCCATAAGGCATCTGAGCCACACACACTCAACAGTCGCTGTGAAAGCTGCCCTATACTCAGCCTCACAACTGGAAGTGGCCACAGTAGGCTGCTTCTTGCTCAACCAAGATATACATGAGCTACCAAGCATGAAGCAAAAACCACTGGTGGACACACGAGTGTCATAGCAACCAGCCCAATCTGAGTCAGAAAAAGCATGCAAATCTGGCGGTAGTGATCCCCCCTTGGGATAAAACAACCCAAGTAGCCGAGTACCACTCAAGTGGCGAAAGATGCGCTTAACCGCTTTCCAATGCGTGACTCCTGGGCAATGCATAAACCTGCTCATCTGTGAGGCAGCAAACTGAATATCTGGCCGAGTTATGCATAAGTAAATCAAGCATCCAATGGCCTGCTGATAGAGAACAGCATCAAATGCATCTTCAGCATCATGAAGACTCAATCGTAAACCTGTCTCCATAGGAGTGGCAATAGGCTTACAGTCTTCAAGGCCAAAACGTTGCAATAATGTGTCAATATATTTCGTTTGACACAAAGCCATTCCACCATCAACTTGCATAAACTGAATGCCCAAATAGTGATGCAAATGCCCCAAATCAGACATCTCAAATGAGGCATGCAAATCAGACTCGAAATCAGCAATATGCTTCTCAAGAGGACCAGTGAGCAGCATGTCGTCTACATAGACAACAATGATCAGAAGCACATAATTAGCACGCTTAACATATAAGGTGCTTTCAGTTGGACTGTTCTCAAAACCATGTGCAATCAGATAGGCATGTATCTTCTCATACCAAGCACGTGGTGCTTGCTTTAAACCATATAACGCCTTCTTTAACCTGCACACCTGGTTTTCATGCCCTTTCTGCACAAAGCCACGAGGCTGAAAAACATACACTTCTTCATGCAAGTCACCATTCAAAAATGCTGTTTTAATGTCCAACTGATGTACATTCCAACCATGATGGGCTGCAAGTGCACAAATGCTCCGAACAGTAGTCATACGGCATGTAGGTGCAAAGGTCTCATCAAAATCAATGCCTCTTTCCTGCGCATAACCCTTTGCAACAAGCCTAGCCTTATACCTGTCAACTGTACCATCAGGTTTACGCTTCAGCTTGTATACCCACTTAGTGCCAATGGCCTTCTTGCCAGGAGGCAAGTCACATAAAGACCATGTACCATTCTTCATTATAGCATCATATTCAGATTGCATAGCAGCCATCCAATTTTCTGAATTTTGTGCTTCATCAAAAGAAACAGGCTCATTCTCATCACAGAGACTAGATGCAGCCATAGCATAGCAATCTGATGCAAAGGAGGTACTATGAGAGCCTGAACGAGTACGATATGACAAAGGTGCATCTAATTTGCTGTCACGCAAAGTCTGCACCAGCCATTTTGGCATAGTTTTTGACTGTTCAATATCAGCTCTCTCATCAACAAGTGCATCATGTAAATCTGCATCAGAAATGGAATGATCTGCATCATCATATGAAACCTGCAAAGGCTGAGAAGTTGCCTCATTAGGACCAGCGCTAGCCTGTCCACCTGTAAAAAGAGGCATCAAAGTATCATACATGTCTTTGGAGCTAACAGATGTCTCCTTAGTACATGAAAGCAATGGCTGAATAGCATCTTCCACAAAGACAACATCACGGCTAACCAGAATGCGTTTAGTCTGTGGATGATACAGACGATAACCTTTACTTTCAGAACTGTACCCAACAAAAATACATTTTACTGCCTTATCATCCAATTTTCTGCGATGTTGTTCAGGCACTAATGCATATGCCAAACAACCAAAAACACGCAGATGAGCAACAGATGGCTTGCGGTCATGCCAAGCCTCATATGGAGTGATGGACTGCAACGCTTTGGTGGGACACCTGTTCAGTACATATGCTGCACACATGACAGCCTCAAGCCAGAAACTATGTGGTAAAGCCTGACTTTTGACCATGCACCTCGCCATCTCCATGAGTGACCTGTTCTTTCGTTTAGCAACTCCATTCTGTTGAGGTGTATACGGCACTGTACACTGGTGTTTTATCCCACGTTCAGCCAGAAATGCATTAAAATCTGAAGACATATATTCCCCCCCTCGATCAGAACGGAGGGTGCCCATTTTACATGCTGACAGATTTTCAGCCAAAACCAAAAACTGTTTGAAGCACATGAACACTTCGGACTTTGCTTTGAGTGGATATACCCATGCATGCCTAGAAAAATCATCAATGAAAGTCACGAAGTAAAGGTAACTTCCAAAAGAGGGTGTCTGCATAGGACCACAGACATCACTATGTACAAGCTACAATTTCTGCATAGCCCGAACTGAACCATCTTTTGGAAAGGAAGAACGCTGCATTTTGCCCAAAATACAGCCTTCACAAACATGTTTTCCAGGTGCCTCAAGTTTGGGCAAAGAGGACACCATTTCAAATTTCTGCAGGCGTAACAAACTAGCAAAATTCAGATGACCAAAGCGTGCATGCCAAAGCTTTGCATCTGACATAGCCTGAGAATCATGAACCGCACATGCCGAATCATTCACAGATCTTTCATAGTCTATGAGCTTATACAGCCCACGACATAAAATGCCAAAAGCAATAATCACATCGCCATTTGAGAGATCATGGACTGTACACCTGTCATCAACGAATTTCACAACCAAGCCAATCTTGGCTAATGCAGAAACTGATAACAGGTTCTTTTTTATCCCTGGCACAAATAAAGCATCTGACAAAGTGAAAGAACTACCATCAGCAGTAGTCAGAATGATCTTACCAACTCCCATAACAGGATAAGAGGAGTTATTGGCGCATGTGACAGTATTCCCTGTAGGGGCAGGCTCGAGTGAAGAGAAGAAACTGCGCTGCGAGGTAATATGTTTGGTCGCCCCACTGTCAAAGTACCAAACATCTGAGTCTACTGCAGACATGCACTGATCATGAGAAGATGGGTCAAAACTGCAGACAGTAGTAAACGCCCATTCTTCTTCCTGCACAAGATTTGCAGACTCTGTTTTTGGTGTAGAGGCCTCTGCAACAACCATTCCAGCCTCTTTCTTCTTTGCCTCTTTAGCAGCCAGTTTTGGACAGTTCTTTATAATATGATCATTTCCTTTACAGTACTTGCAGAACAATTTCTGCTTTTTTGATTTCTTCTCATCTTTATCCTGGTTCTTCGATTGTGCAGCATTTGCAGATTTCTGCTTACTAGTAGAAGAGCTCCATTTTCCTTTGCCCTTCTGACTAGCCAGGAAAGCTTGATCTGCAACACGCATAATGGACCTGTTCTGCCTGGACTGATGTTCCTGCAACAGAACAGAGACTAATTCCTCAAATGACAAGGCATTCGGATTGCCTTTCATCATCAATCGAAGAGTAGAGGCAAAACTCTGATATGAATCAGGAAGGCCATTCAGAACGGTCTGCACAAGTGAGGTATCTGGTATAACCTCATCAGCAGAAATCAATTGTTCCTTCAGGTCTTTGATCTTTGTGAGAAAACTGTCCATCGAATCACCTTCATTCATGTGCTCACTCTCCAACTGTTTTCGGAGGTAAGCAACACGAGCCTCATTCCTAGCCTGGTACAAAGTGGTAAGTATATCCCAAGCATCCTTTGTTGTTCTGCAAGAGCGAATATGAGGAATAATGGCACGTTTGACAGACAAAGCTATCAATACATGTGCCTGGGCATCTCTGCCATCCCAACGAATCTGCTCTACAGTAGGTGCAACAGAAACAGCAGCACGAACAGGAATCTGTGGAATATCATCTTCGACACCATCTTCATCAGCTCCAACACCTGTATTTGCAGTACCTGTCGTTACAGGTGTAACAGGACGTCTTTCAACACCCTGCACAATGTTCCACAATCCTTTTGCAACCAGTACATGTCGCATCATATAAGCCCATAATGGGTAGTTGGTACCATCCAACTTATCCTCAACAGCCAACATACGGAATACATCACTGCTTTCAGCCATGGCCGATGACTAAAATACCTTGATGCAGAAAATTGACTGTATCTCAAAAAGTTGAACAGAACTGCCCAGACGAGTTCTGCTAGACCTGTAGCAGACTTCGAGACGCTTAAACTGGCGAATAGAAACTGGTATATACCTTTGGCACAAAAGGACGAAATAGCCTGCACAAGCACTGCGATAGTGCGTTCGGAGGCCGAAACGAGCTCAGATCGCGATTTCGGCACCACAAAGCAAAGCTGTTTTGATCTCGGAAACACCCTGAGTATTGCTCACCAAATTTTGTGCGAATCTGAGACTGCAAACGGAGGAGTGTCGACGGCGCCCTAGAAGAAGCAACGACCTGCTCTGATACCAATTGTTGGAGTTAGACGTCTGCGGAAGCACGCGAACAGCACAAGAAGAAGAAGAAGCTTGGAGCACAGCACACAAGACTGAATGTATTACTAGAGAATGTACAAAGATAAGTAGCCCATTAGGGCAATCGGCGTATATACAAGCCGGGGGAAAAAAACCTCCTAAAGAGGGAAAAAAGTGCCCCGGCGGTCCTAGAGTGTTCACACACATCACTACCTAAATATATCAACAAAAAGCAGACCCCCAAAATTTCAACAAATGGCTTAATTTCTTTTTCTAAAACACAATGTAAAACATTGAAAATAAATGTAAATTCTCTAGAAGAGTCCTCTAGATGCATGAATCCTGAAGATTGTAATATTACCTTTGTACAATAGTAGGAAATTAGTGATTTATAGAGAAAGTGCCAATCTCTTGTGTGAAAGGACCAAAATTAGGGAACATGTATATAACTCACTTGTGACTCTTTTGTAAAGACTTTTTTCCATAATCAAGAACTAAGTTTGAAATTTCAAATTTGCTTTTTCTTTCATGTATATCTTCTTCTTCATGAGCTTTTGTGTGTTTGAGGCATGGAATGCTTGTCTAGAGGTGTTGCGTACCCCTTTCCCTTCTCTTTTCACTATTATTGTGTGTGTGTGTGTGAAGTGAAGGAAGTCTTGAAGTGAGAGTAGGTGATTCCCGCCACTCTATTTTTTGGCCATAACTTGAAGTACATGAGTTGGATCAGGTTGAAGACGCTAGCATTTGATGTGTGTCATCGAAAGCTTTGAAATGAACCTAGTGTTGACTATATTCAAGTATTGGAGCTAGGACATATCGCATGATTTGTGTCTTTTGTTGCACCAAGTATCACAATACACACTTTGGTGGAAAAGGTGTCATGTGAGGTGGATGTTCCCTATTTGCATGCATTAATTGTCCATATACCACATTCACCATCATTCACAGACTTGTTTCCATGCACTTGACTAGGTTAGGCTCTCAGATTGATAATTTAATGCATGTATCAAACCACCATTTTATGTATTTGATTGATGATTGAGATTTATTCTCTTTCATTGCAAATTCCTAAGACTTTGTGAGTCTAGGTACACATTTTTGGCACCATTGCCAGGGATATGGGCCTATGTCAAGGTGCCTACGTGATGATTAAAGCATTGTTGTGAACGTAAAGATCGTGAGAAAAAAAATTCAGTAGCTCGACAAGTCGCAATTCTCTTGCACTTGTTACTTCATACACCTAATGTGCGTGTGAAAAGTTTTTAGGATTAGGTTAGGAGTGGAGAAGTTAGGGTTAGAAGGTAAGTGAGAGAGTTTGGAAGTAGGATAGGTCAAATAATGCAACCAAAAACAAAAAACATTTTTTTTCTTTTTTTCTTGAGTCATTGGTCCTGACCAAAGACTTGAAACCAAAAAATCACCATTTTAGTTCACTTGTGTATACAAGTATCGTGGAGCACTGTGAATGACTTGTATTGTGGATCATGTACCACTTGTACTCAGAGCTTAGCAAGATCCTAGTTCTAAAATTCTAGGAGGATACTCTTGGAGGTGAGTACTTCACTGCAAGCATAAAAAAATATTGCTTGATCATTCAGGGGTAGCACGACACCCTAAGTATCATGAGGCATATATAGGGACATAATCTTTTAACTAAAGTTAGATAGGGGTGATAATGAGAGCACAAAGAATATAGTAGCACAAAATAATTTTTATTTGGACTTAAAAATGTCCAAGTATCATGATCGATTGAGTTTGGTATCGTGATATCAAATTCCAATGTGTCACCAATACTTGGCAAGTATCGTGTATCGCCGATGTCGTCGAGATTTTCTCTCCTCTCTCACTTGTGAAGGCCTACAAAAAACATATTTGGTGAAGGTAGTTGGAATTCCTCGAGAAGTCCAGGATGCATCAAGGATGTCAAAGGAAGCTCACATACAAAGTTTCAAAGAGATCAAGACAGTCCATGCTAGCGGTCAAAGCTGGTCAAAGCTGGTCAAAGTTGGGAAATTAGGGCAAAAATTTCATTGTCACCAAATTAGATGAAAATTCATATACTTGGTAAAGATTGTCAAAGGCACTCTATAGCCCAAATTTCAGTAGAAAATGGATTTTGTAGCACATTGATATGCTATGTTCATTTTGTAAAAATGTAATTTTTCTAGTTTGACCCTACAAATTCTTGTATAGAAATTTGTGTTAGCCATATGGTTTGGCATGTATAAAGATCATATGTGGCTACATATTTGTACAAATTTTCAAGGCTATCAGAGCTTCCTAGACACCTTAATGCCACCTTGCAAGCTTCCAAATGTAG
>CM035427.1:13160724-13173224 GCA_020310875.1 Ceratopteris richardii
CCTTGTTCTTCCTGTAAAAGTCTTTATACCACCATCTTTCCAAGTTTGATATAACCAAGTAGGTGTATCTTTAAATAGTGGTGAAACTCTTTCTAATTCTTCAGCTTTCACAGGTTCTGGAACTTGTCCTCTAGAGGTACTAGGACTTTTTGGAACTTTAACTTCTTCCATTTGTGGAACCAAACTCTCCTGTGGAACTGAATATAAGCATTACGTGAAAGAATAACTTCACCTATTTCTTTCTCATCAAGAAATGTCTGGAATTCTTTTGACAAGTATTCTCCACCTCTATAACTTATGAGAATCTGGATAGTTTCCTGACTTTCATTTTCAACCATAGCTACAAATTTCTTGAACATAGGAAAGACTTTTGACTTCAACTTAAGACCATAAATCCATGAGTATCTCATAAAATCATCAACAAATAGAACAAAATACATGAAGCCCTGAATAGATTATGCTCTCATAGGTCCATTTGTTGATATATTTAGGTAGTGATGTGTGTGAACACTCTAGGACCGCCGGGGCACTTTTTTCCCTCTTTAGCAGGTTTTTTTCTCCCGGCTTGTATATACGCCGATTGCCCAAATGGGCTACTTATCTTTATACATTCTCTAGTAATACATTCAGTATTGTGTGTTTGTGCTCCAAGCTTCTTCTTCTTCCTTGTGCTGTTCACGTGCTTTCGCAGACGTCTATCTCCAACAATTGGTATCAGAGTAGGTCGTCGCTTCTTCTAGGGCGCCGTCGACACTCCTCCGTTTGCAGCCTCAGATTCGCACGAAATTTGGTCCTCCGTTTCGGCCTCCGAACGCACTATCGCAGCGCTTGTGCAGGCTATTTCGTCCTTTTGTGCCAAAGGTATATACTAGTTTCTGTTCGACAGTTTAAGCGTCTTGAAGTCTGCTACAGGTCTAGCAAAACTCGTTTGGGCAGTTCCGTTCAATTTTTTGAGATACAGTCAATTTTCTGCATCAAGGTATTTTAGTCACCGGCCATGGCTGAAAGCAGTGATGTATTCCGTATGTTGGCTGTTGAGGATAAGTTGGATGGTACCAACTACCCATTATGGGCTTATATGATGCGACATGTACTGGTTGCAAAAGGATTGTGGAACATTGTGCAGGGTGTTGAAAGACGTCCTGTTACACCTGTAACGACAGGTATTGCAAATACAAGTGCTGGAGCTGATGAAGATGGTGTCGAAGATGATATTCTGCAGATTCCTATTCGTGCTGCTATTTTTGTTGCACCTGCTGTAGAGCAGATTCTCTGGGATGGCAGAGATGCCCAGGCACATGCATTGATAGCTTTGTCTGTCAAACGTGCCATTATTCCTCACATTCGCTCTTGCAGAACAGCAAAGGATGCTTGGGATACACTTACCACTTTGTACCAGGCTAGGAATGAGGCTCGTGTTGCTTACCTCCGAAAACAGTTGGAGAGTGAGCACATGAATGAAGGTGATTCTATGGACAGTTTCCTAACGAAGATCAAAGATTTGAAGGAACAGTTGATTTCTGCTGATGAGGTTATACCAGATAGCTCACTTGTGCAGACCGTTCTGAATGGTCTTCCTGATTCATATCAGAGTTTTGCTTCTACTCTTCGGTTGATGATGAAAGGCAATCCGAATGCCTTATCATTTGAGGAGTTAGTCTCTGTTCTGTTGCAGGAAGATCAGTCCAGGCAGAACAGGTCCATTATGCGTGTTGTAGATCAAGCTTTCCTGGCTAGTCAGAAGGGCAAAGGAAAATGGAGCTCTTCTACTACTAAGCAGAAATCTGCAAATGCTGCACAATCGAAGAACCAAGATAAAGATGAGAAGAAATCAGAAAAGCAAAAATTGTTTTGCAAGTACTGTAAAGGAAATGATCATATCATAAAGAATTGTCCAAAACTAGCTGCTAAAGAGGCAAAGAAGAAAGAGGCTGGAATGGTTGTTGCAGAGGCCTCTACACCAAAAACAGAGTCTGCAAATCTTGTGCAGGAAGAAGAATGGGCGTTTACTAATGTCTGCAGTTTTGACCCATCTTCTCATGATCAGTGCATGTCTGCAGTAGACTCAGATGTTTAGTACTTTGACAGTGGGGCGACCAAACATATTACCTTGCAGCGCAGTTTCTTCTCTTCACTCGAGCCTGCCCCTACAGGGAATACTGTCACATGCGCCAATAACTCCTCTTATCCTGTTATGGGAGTTGGTAAGATCATTCTGACTACTGCTGATGGTAGTTCTTTCACTTTGTCACATGCTTTATTTGTGCCAGGGATCAAAAAGAACCTGTTATCAGTTTCTGCACTAGCCAAGATTGGCTTGGTTGTGAAATTCGTTGATGACAGGTGTACATTCCATGATCTCTCAAATGGCGATGTGATTATTGCTTCTGGCATTTTATGTCGTGGGCTGTATAAGCTCATAGACTATGAAAGATCTGTGAATGATTCGGCATGTGCAGTTCATGATTCTCAGGCTATGTCAGATGCAAAGCTTTGGCATGCACGCTTTGGTCATCTGAATTTTGCTAGTTTGCTATGCCTGCAAAAATCTGAAATGGTGTCCTCTTTGCCCAAACTTGAGGCACCTTGAAAACATGTTTGTGAAGGCTGTATTTTGGGCAGAATGCAGCATTCTTCCTTTCCAAAAGATGGTTCAGTTCAGGCTACGCAGAAATTGCAGCTTGTACATAGTGATGTCTGTGGTCCTATGCAGACACCTTCTTTTGGAAATTACCTTTACTTTGTGACTTTCATTGATGATTTTTCCAAGCATGCATGGGTATATCCACTCAAAGCAAAGTCCGAAGTGTTCATGTGCTTCAAACAGTTTTTGGTTTTGGCTGAAAATCTGTCAGCATGTAAAATGGGCACCCTCCGTTCTGATCGAGGGGGGGAATATATGTCTTCAGATTTTAATGCATTTCTGGCTGAACATGGGATAAAACACAAGTGTACAGTGTCGTACACACCTCAACAGAATGGAGTTGCTGAAAGAAAGAATAGGTCACTCATGGAGATGGCGAGGTGCATGGTCAAAAGTCAGGCTTTACCACATAGTTTCTGGCTTGAGGCTGTCATGTGTGCAGCATATGTACTGAACAGGTGTCCCACTAAAGCGTTGCAGTCTATCACTCCATATGAGGCTTGGCATGACCGCAAGCCATCTGTTGCTCATCTGCATGTTTTTGGTTGTTTGGCATATGCATTAGTGCCTGAACAACATCGCAGAAAATTGGATGATAAGGCAGTAAAATGTATTTTTGTTGGGTACAGTTCTGAAAGTAAAGGCTATCATCTGTATCATCCACAGACTAAACGCATTCTGGTTAGCCGTGATGTTGTCTTTGTTGAAGATGCTATTTAGCCATTGCTTTCATGTACTAAGGAGACATCTGTTAGCTCCAAAGACATGTATGATACTTTGATGCCTCTTTTTACAGGTGGACAGTCTAGTGCTGGTCCTAATGAGGCAACTTCTCAGCCTTTGCAGGTTTCATATGATGATGCAGATCATTCCATTTTTTATGCAGATTTACATGATGCACTTGTTGATGAGAGAGCTGATATTGAGCAGGCAAAAACTATGCCAAAATGGCTGGTGCAGACTTTGCGTGACAGAAAATTAGATGCACCTTTGTCATATCGTACTCGTTCAGGCTCTCATAGTGCCTCCTTTGCGTCAGATTGCTATGCTATGGCTGCATCTAGTCTCTGTGATGAGAATGAGCCTGTTTCTTTTGATGAAGCACAAAATTCAGAAAATTGGATGGCTGCTATGCAATCTGAATATGATGCTATAATGAAGAATGGTACATGGTCTTTATGTGACTTGCCTCCTGGCAAGAAGGCCATTGGCACTAAGTGGGTATACAAGCTGAAGCGTAAACCTGATGGTACAGTTGACAGGTATAAAGCTAGGCTTGTTGCAAAGGGTTATGCACAGGAAAGAGGCATTGATTTTGATGAGACCTTTGCACCTACATGCCGTATGACTACTATTCGGAGCATTTGTGCACTTGCAGCCCATCATGGTTGGAATGTACATCAGTTGGACATTAAAACAACATTTCTGAATGGTGACTTGCATGAAGAAGTGTATGTTTTTCAGCCCCGTGGCTTTGTGCAGAAAGGGCATGAAAACCAGGTGTGCAGGTTAAAGAAGGCATTATATGGTTTAAAGCAAGCACCACATGCTTGGTATGAGAAGATACATGCCTATCTGATTGCACATAATTTTGAGAACAGTCCAACTGAAAGCACCTTATATGTTAAGCGTGCTAATGATGTGCTTCTGATCATTGTTGTCTATGTTGATGACATGCTGCTCACTGGTCCTATTGAGACACATATTGCTGATTTTAAGGCTGATTTGCATGCCTCATTTGAGATGTCTGATTTGGGGCATTTGCATCACTATTTGGGCATTCAGTTTATGCACGTTGATGGTGGAATGGCTTTGTGTCAAACGAAATATATTGACACCTTATTGCAGCGTTTTGGCCTTGAAGATTGTAAGCCTATTGCCAATCCTATGGAGACAGGTTTACGATTGAGTCTTCATGATGCTGGAGATGCATTTGATGCTGTTCTCTATCAGCAGGCTGTTGGATGCTTGATTTACTTATGCATTACTCGACCAAATATTCAGTTTGCTGTCTCACAGATGAGCAGGTTTATGCATTGCCCAGGAGTCACGCATTGGAAGGCGGTTAAGCGCATCTTTCGCTACTTGAGTGGTACTCGGCTACTTGGGTTGTTTTATCCCAAGGGGGGATCACTACCGCCAGATTTGCATGCTTTTTCTGACTCAGATTGGGCTGGTTGCTATGACACTCGTGTGTCCACTAGTGGTTTTTGCTTCATGCTTGGTAGCTCATGTATATCTTGGTTGAGCAAGAAGCAGCCTACTGTGGCCACTTCCAGTTGTGAGGCTGAGTATAGGGCAGCTTTCACAGCGACTGTTGAGTGTGTGTGGCTCAGACGCCTTATGGCTGATTTGGGTGTTGGCCAGACTTCTGCCACCACCATCTTCACTGACAGTCAGAGCGCATTGGCAGTTGCGAGGAACCCTGTGTTCCATGCTCGCACTAAGCACATTGAGGTGCATTATCACTATGTCAGGGAGAGGTTCTCTGCTGGGGAGATCAGCTTGGCATATGTGCCCACACAGGAGAACATTGCAGACCTTTTCACGAAGGCTCTGCCTAGGGAGAAGTTTGAAGCTTTCCGCAAAGCTTTGGGCTTACTTCCTTTTCTGGAGTGATTTCCACATAGCTTGGCACTTCCTTATACATGAGTGCCAGCTCCTTGTTCACCGCATCACTCCCAGGGGGGATTTGTTGATATATTTAGGTAGTGATGTGTGTGAACACTCTAGGACTGCCGGGGCACTTTTTTCCCTCTTTAGGAGGTTTTTTTCCCTCGGCTTGTATATACGCCTATTGCCCTAATGGGCTACTTATCTTTATACATTCTCTAGTAATACATTCAGTATTGTGTGTTTGTGCTCCAAGCTTCTTCTTCTTCCTTGTGCTGTTCGCGTGCTTCCGCAGACGTCTATCTCCAACACCATTCACATCTGAATGAATAATCTACAATTTCCTGGTAGCTGTAATATGACCATGTTTCTTGAAAGTTAGTTCATGAATCTTACCTTCAAGAAAACCTTCACATATATCTGAATCATCTGGTAGCTTGAATGAGGGTAAACTCTCAATCAAACCTCTATCTTTGATACTTTTGAGAGCTCCAAAACTAATATGTCCAAATCTTTCATGCCATAGCTTCATATCTTCCACCGGTGACAAAGATTTGACCGCATATGTCTGACTGATTTTTGACAAAACAAAGATCCCTCCTCTATGCTCACCTTGTACAATACACTTTGTGATAAGATCTTACAAAGATCTCTCTCAAATACAACTTTAAAACCATAAGCTAAAAATGCAGATATAGATAGCAGATTCTTCTTCATTTCAGGTACATAAAGAACATGTGAAATTTGAAAATTACCACCTTCTCTTGAATTTAGGGTTACTGTACCTATTCCTACAACATCCAAATCATTGCCATCTGCAATAATAACTCTTCTACCTGAAGAATAGGAAAGAGAAGAAAACACATGTTTGCAACCTGTCATATGCTTTGTAGCACCTGAGTCAAATATCAAAGGACTTGCTGAAAGAACTTGTAAAGCTGCCTAATCAAAAGCTACTTCCTCAATAGTGATACACGCATAAGAATCACCTTGAGGTTTCCCTCTTTTATCATCTTCTGCAACATTACCTGATGCCTTCTTCTTTTCTGCTGCAATCCTTTTATAACATGCTGCTTTTAAATGTCCAAGTTTCTTGCAGTAAAAACATATTACTTCCTTCTTCTTAGAAGACTTCTCTTTAGATGTAGTAGAAACACAATCTAAAGTAGAAGCTGAGAGGGACCTACTTTCCTTCTTGGATTGCTTTTCCTTCTTATCCGTCTTCTTCTTTTTATCGTTTGATGAAGATCAAAGTGCTTCTTTATTCTCTTCCATTTCCTTCAATTGATCTTCATCTTGAAGCAACAAGAATTCTAACTCTTCAAATGTAACCTCTCTATCTCTTGTGGTAAGGGTAAGGATGGTTATGAAAGACCGATATGAAATAGGAAGTGAACTAATCAACGTATTTACCATTTCTTCATCAGATATCTCAACTCCTATATTTAGATGTTGATCTCTCAAGTCAACGAGTTTCGTAGTGTGGGTTTGGATTGACTCAAAAACCTTCATCCTTGTATTTGCTAGTTGTCTCCTCAAGTGAGATTTCCTAGCATGATTTTTGCTTTGAAAAAGATTCTCAAGCTTCAACCAAGCTTGTCTAGAACTTCTGCAAGATCTAATCTGTGGTAGAATATGCTTTTTAACACTCATTGCTATGAATGAAAGTGCTAAAGCATCTCTAGCATCCCACCTTGCCTGATCTTCAGTAGGAGGAACTATAGGTAAAGACCTACCTGTGACTCTAGATGTCGAAGTGGTTACCTCTTCTTGAGTTGGTTCTGTAATAGTAACTCCAGTACCTCTTGAAGCTGCTATGGCTCCTTCTTCGCCTTCTCATCTGGGTCTTGTTAAGGATCCATTGAAAATACTCCATAAATCCTTTGTCACTAATATATTCATCATCATGAAACTCCACATGGGATAATTAGAAGATCCATCCAACTTGTCCTCAATCTCAATTCTAATCTCACTCATCTTAACTAAGTGTGTATGTCAATTATGCTCTGATACCAAGTGTTGGAATTTGGCGCCCCAAGATCGTTCCAAACTAAAACCTTTTGAGCATACACAACTTAATTGACAAGATGATATGTGAGATAGAGAAAGAAAGAGATATTGAGACAAGGATAGGGAATGTAAGCTGGATGCTTACTCACTAAAATAAATAGATGTCCAAATTACAACATGGGAGTACTACTCAACCATATAAAGTGGTGCACTCACTAATGGAAGAATATCCGAGAAGATGATGGTACAAAATTTAGATTATGTTGAAATAATCTAAGTGTGTGAAGTGAATGAGCAACAAAGCTAACCTTATTCTCACAAAATAGTGTAACAAAATTGTAAATCAACCAACCCTAATTTTGAGATTCGGGTAGAGAAACCCTAAAAACAAAATATAAGGTTAACTCACAAAAGATAGTTACCACCACCTTGTAGAAGACTTCTTGCTCCAAGAGAGCAGCCTCTCCTTCACCAAAACTCCACCTCCTCAAGAGTGTGTGAACACTCTCTCTTCAAGAAGATCTTCAAACTCTAGCTTGAAATCTTTGAGTGAGTGATCCATAATGAGCCAAGCCTCTTCTTTTATAGTTTATGTACTCCTCCAAAAGCATATACGAAAAAAACTACGAATGATCATAAAAGCAGACCATTGCAAATTTGAATTCGGCGCCATCCACTGTTGTTCCTGAGTTTTTGTAAAGCAAAAGATCTTTTCATTGCTATGCGTGATGGGTTTAGAACTCAGGTCACATGATGGGAAGTTACTGCTTTATCAAACGCGCCAATGTGCTTTTGCTTGTACGAGCTACATAAAAAATATATACTATACTTATTTTCTGTTGACCAGTTTTGAAAAAATGTAGACATTGATGGGTGGACCAATGTAGACATTGTTTCCATCTATCTATCTATCTATCTATCTATCTATCTATCTATCTATCTATCTATCTATCTATCTATCTATCTATCTATCTATCTATCTATCTATCTATCTATCTATCTATCTACCAACCTACCTATCTATCTTGTTGATGTATAAAACACCACAAGAACTAAACTAATGTGGTATTAGAAGACCTCCATAACCATCATTAGCTTAGCAAAACTCTTAATGTGAGTCTTCATCTCTGAACTTAGTGAAAATCAAAATTTCACTTCACAGAAATCTGCGCCTTTTCTTCAAACCTTCAATCTGACCTGTATTAGCTTGATCTTTGCAAATTCCTTTGATCATTTACTAAGAGAAGTTCTTGCTAATGTTAAGTAATATATAACAAGCAAAACTTTCAAGTAATAACTTCAAAATCTTCTGAATTTGCTCCAAACTTTTCACTATGTCTGAAAACTGGAAATCGACTTCATCGATTTGACATACCTTCACTGTTAAGCTGATTTCTCTGAGTATGCGTCCCGTTTCTTAAAGATATTTTGATCAAATGTAGTTGAAGATAGTAGCTTTAAAATGAGCTATCACTTACTGAAAACTTTACAGTATACTTTGAGATCTGACCTTAAGAAGTTCAGGTAAATGTGTGCCAGAAAAGTCGTAACTGTCAACTAACTTACACAGTCATATGAAATCACTTAGAACTCAATGTACAAGAGGAATTAGACTGAATCCTTCTACACAAACATATGTTGTATATCAAAGAAGATGTGTACAAATTGGCTTAGCCTAATTTTGCTCATAGCCATGGAAAACTCTCTCACACTCAGAAGTTTTTCCTGAACATCTCTCTCAGAAAAGACACGACTTTTCTCTACTCACTCAGATTACAAAATTGAGTTCTCTCTACATGTTTTTTATCTCAAATTAACTTGTATACCTATGATTTACATTCTCCTAGACTTGAACTCGTAAGTTTTGAAGATCAAATGAAAAACTAGACTCTAATTTGCACTAATTTACAATAGTGAAATTGTCCCTTCACTTAGGCTTAATTTTCTGTATGCTTTTTCTTCACTTCTCCTTTCCTTCTTCCTTTCTTCATATGTCTTCATATATCCATGCCTAATTAGTGAGTGAAGCCCCAACAGCTCCCCCTCAATCACTAATTAGCATGCTTTGACTTCTTCATATAGTCTTCTTCTCTTTTGTTCCTGCCATCTCCTTGAACCTACTTGTCTTCACTCCATCCAAGCTCTTTGTCATAATATCTGCAATCTGATCTTTTGTAGAAGTGTACACCACTTCAATCTCTTTCTCCATTACCTTTTCTCTGAGAAAATGATACTGTATTTCTATGTGCTTTGTCCTTGCATGAAATACAGGATTTGCTGCAAGATATAATGAGCTCATATTATCTCCATGAATGATAGGTATACCTTGATCAATTCCCAAGCTTTTGAATAATGTCTGCATCCATATTACTTCTTTTGCTGCTTCCACAAGTCCTTTGTACTCAGCTTCTGTTGATGATAAAGCCATTGTATGTTGTTTCTTTGAACACCAACTCACAAGCTTATCTCCAATGCATATCATGTAGCCATGAGTAGATCTTCTATCATCCTGACTTCCTGCCCAATCTGAATCACTATAGGCTCTCAATCTTATATTTGATGTAAAAGGATAATACAATCCTTCTTTCAAAGTCCCTTTGATATATCTAAGAACTCTTTGACCTGCAATCCAATGTGGATCCTTTGGACAATGCATAAATTGAGAAAGAACACCCACTGCATAACTAAGATCAGGCCTTGTTAATGTAGCATAAATTAAACTTCCCACTAAAGATTAATACTTCCTCATGTCTTTGAACTCTGCACCATCATATCTACTGAGTTTATGATTGACCTCTAGTGGTGTTGATGCCTCTCTGCAATTCTCCATGTTAAACTTCTTTAGAAGATTCAAAAGATACCTTTCTTGTGATACATATATGCCATGTTCTGCATAAGTGATTTCCATTCCAAGAAAATATGACAATTTTCCTAGATCACTTATCTTGAATTCTCTCTCAAGTAACTTCTTCACCTCCTTGATTCCTTCATTTGAAGTACCTGTAATTATAATATCATCTACATAAATACAAATGTAGATCATACCTTCATCTGTTCTTTTGATAAGTAAACTTGCATCTGCTTTTGAACTTTGATATCCAAGATCATTAAGATACTTTACAAGTCTATAATTCCAAGCTCTTGGAGCTTGCTTCAAACCATAAAGTGCTCTTCTTAGCCTGCAAACATAATTTGGAAACTTGTGATCTACAAACCCTTGAGGTTGCTCCATGTAAACCTCATCTGATATATATCCATTCAAAAATGCATTCTTAATATCCAATTGACTGAATGTCCATCCTTTTGATGCTGCAATAGCAATGATTGTCCTTATGGTTGACATCTTTGCCATAGGACTGAATGTCTCATCATAATCTATGCCAAAAGTTTGAGCATAGCCTTTAACCACCAATCTAGCTTTGTATCTGGCTATTCTTCCATCTGCATGCTTCTTAATTTTGTAAACCCATTTATTTCCAATCACTTTCTTACCATTAGGCTTTGGAACAAGTTCCCAAGTTTTGTTTTCTTCAAGTGCATCAAACTCTTCCTTCATTGCTTCTTCCCATTGTCTCTTACCCTTTGCTTCATCATAGCTTTGAGGTTCTTCATCTTCCTTAACCATATAAGCATAATTTTTCTGAGTCAAGTAAGAAGTATCATATGAATACCTTGTAGGTTGCTTCCTCATTCTGGTTGATCTTCTTGGTTCACACTCTTCATGTATATCTGGATGTGCTTCTTCATCAAATATTGGTCCATCTTCATTTCTTCTATATGATCCAACTCTTGATGTGCTTGCTTGCATATGTTCTTCATCTCCATCTATCTGCATATGTGACTTACCTCTTGCACTCCTTCTTAACTCTTCTTCAAATGTTTCAAGGTCACAATCTTTATCTGCATACCAACTCTTCTGTTCATCAAAGGTCACATCTCTGGAAACAATAAAATGTTTAGTTAAAGGACTCCATAGCCTATAACCCATTTGCTTTTCATCATACCCAATAAACACATATTTTTCTGCCTTTGGTTCAAGCTTATGTCTGAGTTGTGATGGCACATAAGCATAGGCAATTGACCCAAACACTTTACAATGATCAAGTGTTGGTTTCTTACCCCACCAAGCTTCATAAGGGGTCATACCATTCAAAGCTCCACATGGTAGCCTATTCACAAGGTATGTAGCTGTATTTATAGCCTCAGCCCAAAGATAATTAGGGCAATTATTTTCTTTTAACATTGCTCTTGCAAATTCAACCAATGTTCTATTTCTCCTTTCTGCCACCCCATTATGTTGAGGTGTATACCTGCAAGTTATCTCTCTCTTGATACCTGCATTCCAAAGATAGTCATTAAACTCTTGGGAGAAGTATTCTCCCCCTCCATCAGACCTTAACCTCTTGAGTTTTTGACCTGTAACTCTTTCTACATAAGCATGAAAATGTTTGAAGGCTCCAAATACTTCTGATCTTTCTTTTAGAACATAAAGGGTTATCCACCTTGTAGCATCATCAATAAACAAAACATAATACCTAGATCCATTTATTGATCCTTCTTTTGTTGGTCCCCATACATCTGTATGTATGAGTTCAAGCAAACCATCATGCTTGAAACCTTTCTTCTGAAATGGTAGTCTATGTGCTTTTCCCATCTGACAAGCTTCACACTTGTATATCATATGTTGATTTTTCACATTTGGTAGCCCCATTACAGATTGGTTCTCCACCATAGTTTTGATTCCTCTTTCATTGAAGTGTCCCAATCTCTTATGCCAAAGATCTAACTCTGTAATTACTTCATCACCATGTGTAATTAGGGCTTGACCAACATTTCCTTGCACTTTGAGAGTAAAAAGTCTACCTTCCTTCTTACCACAAACAATGGGATTGTATGCATCCTCTGGATCTTCAACAAATACCCCTTCATTTGTAAATCTGACTTGAAAACCTTTTTCCACTATTTGTCCAACACTAATCAGATTCTTTGGTATTGTTGGAACATACAAAACATTTGTTAACAAATCAGCTCCACTCCTGCACTTCACTTTTCCAATTGAATGCACATTATGTTTTGTATTATCACCTGTTTGTACTGTATGACTTGAATTGCCTTCTTCCAATTCTGACAATAATTCTATATTACCTGACAAATGATTTGAACAACCAGAGTCAATATAAAATACCTTGAGATCCTCCTTCTCTGATGGACTTATTGAATTCATCATCAATGT
>CM035427.1:13188224-13190724 GCA_020310875.1 Ceratopteris richardii
CAAACCTAACTTCAAGATTCCAAACAAAGACTCAATGATAATCATCATCTCACGGTCCGATGTCCCATACCATCTTTCCTACATCAATTTGAGTATAAAATCTGGTGTCCCATACCACCCTATTTTATACTCACATTGACGTGTGAGTGAATTTTATCCTAAAGTCTACAACATCTCTAGATAGAGAACCTTCTAGCTTTAATTCTTGACAAGAATTTTGCAATTTCAGGCACTATCTCTATCTTGATATTCTAGGTTTTAATCCCTTGACATGATCGTTTCACGATCTTGTGCTTAACCTTGGGAACTTGAAAACCTTTAATAGAATATCTCCAATCTTTTTTTTTTTTTTTTTTTTTTTTGCTAGGGTTTTCAAATGAAAAACCAATCAGAATTCCAAGTACTTGAATTTTCTCGAATTCAAGTTCAATTGGTTTATCCTTGACCAATTTCGTAGGACAAGAGCTTTTAGCTTCTTGTCTTTAGATTCCTTTCTACTAATGCTTTTAGGTACCTATCCTGGCCAGGAATTTTATAGGAATCTCTCTACTGCATAAGTCTGAGCATCCGCTCATGCTTTCTGGATTTGTACCAAAAATCCCTTTAAGGATAGGCAAACACTTATGTTTTACCTTCCACAGACTTAAGTACCGTCTTCACGGTTGCAGACTACATACTTGGAATTACTTCACTCTGTTCAGACTGGGAACAGCTTAATTTTTCACAATTTTCCATTTAATAAATGGAACTTGAGTGAATAATTCCTAAAGAAAAATTTTATTGCCAATACTTGGGCTATCTACAGGGTAGTTCCAATCGCATGTTCTTGGACAATCATGGCCAAGCTTGATCAAGTCTGGTTGATACTTGCGACAAAAATAAAGACTTAGTCTTTATCTTTTAAGATCTCTTAAACTATCTTAAGCTTCTTTGCTTACCTGCAGGATTTTTAGAGATCTTTCTCAAGTCCAAGCATACACTTATGCCTCTCAGATTCCAAAGCTAAGAATCTTTGATATACCTTTAGGTTATATCACAAATAGGACTTGAAATACCACTTCTAGTGGTTTGGGATGTCCGGGAACTACTTACTTATTGTTTAAAGAGTATGAAGAATTTCATTCTCAATACTTGAAAGAATGTCATTCTTCAAAGACTTGCGATTCCTTCTAAGGAATCAAATAACTTCAGCAAATGATTCATCTTGGAATCTTTTGCAATGTTAAAAGAACATTTGAAAGAAATTCTTTCAAATAATATCCAAAAAATTTACTGATTCAATTGTATTCATTTCTTGAGTATCAAACTAGAGACAAAATATCACATTTGCCAGTATGAAAGTTTAAGTTGACTTTTCGTTTATGTGATATCGACTTCTATTCTTGCGTTTGATACAAGACTCATTATTATTAGTCAATCTTCAGATGTTACTAGAGTCCTTTAAACATATTTCACCAATCAAAATTATGTTTAAAGTCCAAGCATCTATTGATGATTGATCCAATAGTAATGTTACTGTGAACACAACTTTGAACTTTATAACTTGTTTAGGAGAAGTTCATGGATTTAAGATCCATTTCTTGGAACTTTCTACTCCTAAATGAAAAGTTCACACTTGCTTCAAGTCTTTAGGAACTTATATTATTTTCCTAAAGATTGCTTAGCTAGTTGCATCATTTACTAGAGATGCAACTATAGAACCTAACATCCTTTATTGACGTCAAGGATCAATTGATGTTGAAGTTTAACCTTTGATTTCCATCACCCCTTGGGATGAAATCAAATGAAAATTTATAAAAGCTTGGTACCTTTATATCTTGGCAAAACATTTATATCCTAAAGAGGTTTTGCCTTCATCATTCCTTGGACCTATCATATAATATGAATTTATGTGTATTTTGGGAAGAGTTCATGAATCATTTAAGATCCTCTACTTGGAACATCTACCTTCCCAACAATAAATTCATCTTAAACATGGTAGGAGTATGATCTCACATGAAATAGAAGGCTTGACTATTTCATATCTCAATTCCAAAAAGTTACTTACTGAGGTTTCATCATGAGATACAAATCTTGAAACCACAAAGAAACTTCTTTAAACTTTCGAAATCTTCTAAATAGAAGAGTACTCAAGGAACTTGGAAATATAGTTGACGTTCTCATCCAACCTTGGGATGCTTGAGAAGTTACATAAAGTATGTAACTAATCAAGTAAAGCTTATCCGCATGACTTTCTAAGTACATCCGGGACTTAGAGTCATCATACATCACAAAAGAGTTTGCAGTAATTAAATTTTCTTGGTCATCAAGAAAATTTATTACTTAACTTTCTCTTAGTGCTTACTTATACCTAGCAAGACATCTATCATACTTAATTATTATTAAGTATTTGTCTTTGATAGCGGAGTATCAACTTGGGAAGAAATCGGCTAATTACTTGAGTTGCAAACTAGAACTAGTATGTCTTTGCAACTAACTAGTCCTTGGTCTTCCCTAATGT
>CM035427.1:13200724-13203224 GCA_020310875.1 Ceratopteris richardii
ATGATGACCACCTATTCTACATTGACTCAGGATGCTCAAATTATGTGGCTGGCAATGTAGAACTACTCTCTGATCTTGAGGAACCAAAAGGTAAGCATCAAGTACAAATAGGTGATCATACAAAGCATTCAGTAGTTAAAGTTGGAAATGTTAAGACTTGTGATGGAAATCAGAATTTGTTGAGCAGGGTACTCTATGTACCAACCATTACCAAAAACTTAATGAGTGTTGGACAGATTGTGGAGAAAGGTTTGCAGGTCAGGTTCAACCAATATGGAGCATATGTGGAGGATCCAATACATGGATTCAAGAGGATTGCTAAAGGAGAAAAATCAGGTAGACTTTTCACTTTTGAGTTAGAAGACACAAAGAATATTGCACTATACAACTATAAGGATCAAACACTTTCAGAGCTTGAGATTTGGCACAAAAGGTTAGGACATATAGGAGAAAGAACCTTGAAGCAAATATGCAGGGACCAATGTGTGCTTGGGATACCTAATGTATCCAAGCAACATATGATTTACAAATGTGGTGCTTGTCAATTTGGGAAGTCACACAGATTACCTTTCTCAAGGAAAGGATACATGCATGAAGACTACCTAGAGCTTGTCCACATAGATGTATGGGGACCAAGCAAAGACCCCTCAGTCTCAGGTTCAAGGTACTATGTGTCTTTTATTGATGACTATAGCAGATGGACTGTATTGTACTTTATGAAGCACAAGGATGAAGTATTTAATTGCTTCAAAAAATATCTTGCATTAGTTGAAAATCAGACAGGAAGGAATTTGAAGAGGCTAAGGTCAGATGGAGGAGGTGAGTACTTCTCCAATGAATTTGAAAACTTCTTGCAGGACAGAGGCATCAAAAGGGAAATAACCACAAGGTATTCTCCTGAATAGAATGGGGTAGCTGAGAGAAGAAATAGGTTAATTGTGGAGACAGCTAGGTCTATGTTGAATGAGAAAAAATTACCTAACTATCTATGGGCAGAAAGTGTTTCTACTGCCACTTACCTCATAAACAGGTTACCATCTAAGTCACTTGATGGTATGACACCCTATGAAGCATGGCATGGTAAGAGACCCTCACTTGACCATTGCAAAATATTTGGATGTGTAGCATATGTGCACATTCCCTCTCAGATAAGAGTTAAGCTAGATCCAAAGGCTGAAAAATGTATCTTTATTGGGTATGATTTAAATAAAAAAGGTTACAGGTTTTATAACCCTACCAATAAGGGATTCATGGTAAGCAGAGATGTTGTCTTTGATGAAAATGATTCTTGGTATGAGAATGAATGCAGGAAGGTCAAACTACCCTATGATTTGGAAGAAGAATTTCCAAAACTTGCAAAGGAGGAACCTACTCAGAATGAAGACTCAAGTTCAGATGATGAAGATACTATCAACCTTGAAGAGTTCAAGGCATGGAAGTCCAAGGGCAAAATGAAGATGAAGAAGCTTGAAGACATACCTGAATCTTCAGCTCAACCATTTAGAAGATCACAAAGAGAGAGCAAAAAACCTATCAGATATGGGTATGATACATCTCTTGTTATTAAACATTCAGTTTATCTTGCCAAAGATTTGTCAAATGAAGAACCAGGATCGTATGAAGAAGCAATAACCAAATCAGAATGGAAAGAAGCTATGGATGAGGAGATTGAAGCACTCAAGGAGAGTGACACATGGGAGTTAGTACCCAAGAAGGATTCCATGAAAGTAATAGGATCCAGATGGATCTATAAACTGAAAAGAAACTCTGATGGAACAATTCATAGGTACAAAGCCAGATTGGTAGCCAAGGGTTTTGCACAAACCCAAGGCATTGACTATGAAGAAACATTTTCTCCTGTGGCCAAGATGCCAACAATCAGAGTGTTGGTAAGTGTGGCTGCATCAAAGAATTGGAATATGTATCAACTAGATGTCAAGAATGCTTTCTTGAATGGACGGATTTCAGAGGAGGTATATATGTCACAACCTCTTGGCTATGAAGATCCTAAGAAGGTAACACATGTTTGCAAATTAAAAAAGGCTTTATATGGATTGAAGCAGGCACCTAGGGCATGGAATTACAGGTTAACTACATACCTCCAAGACCAAGGATTTGTTATGAGCAAGGCAGATACTTCTCTATTCATCAAGAGAAGTAATTCAGAAGTAATTTATCTTTGTGTTTATGTTGATGACATCATCATTACAGGAAATGATGTCAATGGAATCAGATATATCAAAAGTCAAATGATGAAGGAGTTCAAGATCAATGATCTTGGTTTATTGAAATTTTTTTAGGGCTTGAATTAGTCTACACTAATTCAAGGATATACATTACTCAGAAAAAATATATTTAGGATATGTTAAAGAAGTTTCACTTGTAGAATGCCAAAGTAGCAAGCACTCCAATGGAGGTAAATCTGAAACTAAGTGCCCATGAAGGTGATGAAGTCAATGACATTACAGGTTATCAAAGTATGGTGGGTAGCTTGAACTAT
>CM035427.1:13210724-13215129 GCA_020310875.1 Ceratopteris richardii
TGAGAAGTGGAAGCCTTTTATTTTATCTACAGAACTTTCATTAGATCACTTTACTCCTGATTTGAATCAATTGTTAGGTAATATGCTAACTTTTGAGAATGATATCAAAGGAGATGTTGATAAGAGTGCAGGTCATTGCAATGTACTCTAAAGACAAGAAGAAAGCTAACAAAGGAAAGCAACAATCAGGTGAAGAAGAAGGTACTTCAACCAAGCAAACTTTCATAAGAGGAAAGGAAATGGCAGAAGTAGAGGAAGAGGCCAGAAACAACAAAGATAATGCAAGAGCTTGTTGGATATGATGGTAAGACAATCATCTATCTCATGATGTTGGCACAATAATCAGAACAATGGTAATTATCAGAACTTTAATCAAAGAGCAAGAGGTGGTAGATTTCAGAGAGGAAATTTCAGAGGTAGAGGTGGTAGGAATTCTTTTGGAAGAGGTGGAGGAAGAAGCTTCCAAAATCAATCCTATAATAACACCTACCTACAACTATGCATCAGATCAGAAGGAGGATTCGACTCTCATTATGAATGCAACATATGAAACCTCACATGAGGACATGAGAGTGTTCTACATTGATTCAGGATGTAGTAATCATTTAAGTGGAAATATTGCTTTTGATGAATGATTAGATCATAATGCAATTAACCATACAGTTCAGACAGGTGATAATACAAAGCATAAGGTAAAGTCAATTGGTTCAGTCAAAGCTAAGGATGGAGCACTCTTCTGAGTAAGGTTCTTTATGTTCCCACAATTCCAAAGAATTGATCAGTGTAGGTCAAATTGTGGAAAAAGGATATGAGGTAAGATTCACCAATGATGGAGTCTATGTTGAAGACCCTAGTCAAGGGTATAAACAGGTTTGTTACAGGAAAAAAAGAAGGGAAGACTCTTCACATTGAAGGTACAAGGAATGTTGGACATGCTATGTCACATATGGAGAGCAGAAGGTATCTGAATTGGATCTTTGGCATAAAAGACTTGGACACTTCAATGAAAGAGGTATCAAAGACATGATAATAATGATTCAGTGCTTGGGTTGCCTAACAATTGCAGGTCAACACATGACATACAGATGTGAGGCATGTCAATTATGGTAAGGCTCATAAGCAATCCTATTCCAAGCATGGGTGTATGTATTCAGAAAGACTTGAGTTGGTGCATACAGATGTGTGGGGTCCTTCAAAGGACTTTAGTATAAATGGTTCAAGATATTATGTCATATATGTTGATGATGCTACCAGATGGATCACAATTTATGTGATTAAAGAAAAGTCAGAAGTGTTATATACATTTTAAACACTATCATGCATATGCAGAAAGGATTACAGGTCAAAATTGAAGAGACTAAGGTCAGATGGAGGGGGAGAGTATTTTTCAAATGAATTCAATGATTACTTGTGGAATGCAGGTATAAAGAGAGAAGTTACTTGCAGGTACTCTCCTCAACAAAATGGTGTAGCACAAAGGAGAAATAGGACTCTTGTTGAGTTTGCAAGGTCCATGATGAAAGAGAAGAATTCGTGCAAATTATTTGTGGGCAGAGGTTGTAAATACAGCTACTTATTTGGTCAATAGATTACCTTGTAAAGCTTTGGCAAGGTATGACACCATATGAAGCTTGGTGGGGTAAGAGACCTACCTTGGATCATTGCAGAATATTTGGGATGCTTGGCATATGCATATGTGCCATCTCAATTGAGGCATAAGTTGGAGCCTAAGGCAGAAAAGTATGTATTCATTGGTTATGATGATAAGCTAAATGGGATACAGGTTGTGGAGTCCATCCACAAAGCAATTCCTTGTATCCAAGGATGTGACATTTGATGAGCAAGGTACTTGGTATGCAGGTAATATAATGTACATGCAGATGTTGAAGAGTAGTGGATCAAAGGAAAGGTAAAGCAAAGATTCAACTACTGATGAAAATGAGAATAATGAAGTACAGGTTGAAGTTGAAGAGAGGCCAAGGTTTGATCCAGAATGTGATGAACCAGAGACTTCAAAAAGTGCAGAAGTTAGGAGGTCATCTAGGCACAAATGGCAACCTGCAAGGTATAGCTATGACACCTCATTCTTGACTACTAAAGATTATGCTTATTTGGTAAAAGCAGATGAAGATCCATGTACATATGATGAAGCCAAGGCAAGAGAAATTGGGAAGAAGCCATGCAAGAGGAGTATGATGCATTGATAGAGAATCAGACTTGGGATTTGGTTCCTAAACCTAATAGCCAGAAAATTATTGGATGTAAGTGGGTTTACAAAAACAAAAAAGATTTGCAGGATGGGAAGTGTGGTCTTCTAGGTACACAGCTAGACTTCGTTGTGAAAGGGTTAATGCACAGGAACATATGGACGTGGACTATGATGAGACTTATAGTCCTGTGGAAAAAATGACAACTATCAGAACCCTCATAGCAATTGCTGCTTGCAAAGGTTGGAAGTATCTCAATTAGATGTTAAAATGCTTTTTTGAATGGTTACATTTCAGATGAAGTTTACATGGAGCAACCAGATGGGTTCAAAGATCAAGTGAGTCCAAATTATGTGTGTAAGCTCAAGAGAGCTTTGTATGGATTAAAGCAGGCCCCAAGGCATGGAATTATAGGCTTGTAAAGTTCTTGAAGGATCTTGGATTTCAAGCATCAAAGGCAGATAGTAGCTTGCTAGTCAAACCAAGTGAAGATGGATTCATTTATGTTTGTATTTATGTTGATGACATAATACTTACAGGTACAGATGATAAAGGAATACAAAATGATCAAGAAGCAGATGGAGAAAGAGTTCAAAATCAGTGATTTGGGGAACTTATCATTCTTCTTGGGAATGGAGATTTCTTTTACTCAACATGGAGTATATGTGACCCAAGAAAGGTATCTTAAAAATTTGCTAACCAAATTTAAAATGGAAGATTGCAGGGTTGCACCTACACCTTTGGAAGTGAACCATAAATTGTCTAGATTTGGAGGAGAAGAATTCAGAGACATGAAGCTCTATCAAAGTTTGGTTGGTAGCTTGATTTATGCTACATTAACAAGGCCTGATTTGTCATATGCAGTTGGTGTGCTTTCACAATTTATGCATGTCCTAGAAAGGAACATTGGATTGCAGGTCAAAGAGTATTAGGTACATCAAGGGTACACTCAGAGAAGGGTTGTACTATGGATTTACTTTTGATACAAGAGTGAAGATATATAGTGATGCAGATTGGGCAGGTAATGTGGATGATAGAAGATCAACACATGGATATTTGTGCTATGTAGGAGACAAATGATTTCATGGTGTTCTAAGAAGCAACATACAGTTGCTTTATCATCTACAGAAGCAGAATACAAAGGTATGGTGGAAGCTGCAAAGGAGATAATATGGCTAAAGACACTTATGAAGAGTTTTGATGTGTTCAGAGTATTCCTATAATTTGTGGAGATAATATGAGCTCTCTATACTTGGCAGCTAATCCTGTGTTCATGCTAGAACTAAGCATATTGAAATACAATATCATTTTCTGAGAGAGAAGGTCATTGATAAGGAGATTGAAGTCATACACACTCCTACAAAAGATCAACTTGCAGATATGATGACAAAAAGTTTAGATGGACCAAAGTTACAGAAGTTCAAAGACATGGCAGGAATAAAAAGGTTGCAGATAATCACAATTGATGATTGAGGGGGAGCTGTTGGAGCAAGACAATCAACAAATTGTGATTATACAAAGGGCGAAGTAAATACATGAAGAGAAGATTGAAGATCAATGTCATGAGTTGAAGGAAAGAATCAGATAGTAAAGCTCTTTAATCAAATGTATATTAGTTCTTTTAAGATACTTCAATATACTTGAAGTAGTTACGAGTTAGGACTTGTATATATATTAAAGTACATGTTTGTAGTACAGAGAGACATAGAGAAGAGAGTTGAGATGAGTTCGTTGATGTACATTGTACAAATCATCATCAGATGTATAAAGAAAAATAGATAAGTGAAAAGTTCAAAAATGGCGCATCGATCTTCTCTCCCATTCTCCTTCTGTGTTTAATCTTTTGAGAAATCCTTTTGCACGTATCTAAGTCAATAGCTAATCTATCTATGACTAGAATTTGAGAGGCTAATTGCAAACAGCTGAGAGAATTTAGTTTAGGAACATTCATATGTGAAGATGTTCTGAGAGTCGTTAAAAATTGGCGCAGATTTCATGTTCAGAGAAATGAACATTGCTCAGTGCACAGTGTAAAGTTTTACACAACTGAGGGCTCAAAATCTAAGTTGAAAGGTAAGCCATCTATGGCTAAAAGATCTTGATCAAACGGGATTTACTTTGGAGAACCAGTGTTAAGAAATATAGGTGTCAAAGTCGCCATTGCAAGAAGCTGCTTCAGACATAGGTAAAGTGTTTCA
>CM035427.1:13235129-13242629 GCA_020310875.1 Ceratopteris richardii
CCATCTACTTCGACTGTGAAGATTGAAGAAATTAATGCTATTTCTGATGATGCTGATGTGTTGACACTTGATAGTACTGTGCCATCTGAGGCAATTATGGCTGATTCTCTTTCCCACACCTGGCTACTAGATTCTGGTGCTTCTTTCCATGTGACACCACATAGAGAATGGTTCTCTAATTATGCAGCAAAGTCTCTTGGTACCGTGAGACTTGGTGACTCTTACCAGTGTGATGTTGTGGGGATTGGAGATGTGGTTGTGCAGTTCATTGACGGTTCAAAATTTACTATGCATAATGTACGCCATGTACCTCAGTTATCACGCAGTTTGATGTCAATTGGTCAACTTGATGACCTTGGTTACAAGGTGGTCTTCTATGCTCAGTCCTTTCGTATATCAAAGGGCAATATGGTTATTGCAAAAGGAAGGAAAGTTGGCTCACTTTACCCTTTATTTGTATCACAGAAAGAACACTTGTTAGCTGTTACTAAACAGCCTATGGCTTGTATTTGGCATGGTCGTTTGGGCCATATATCTCGTAGTGGAATGGAAAATCTTTCTCGTTCTGGCTACTTACTGTTGGAGAAACAATCACTAACTGGACATATATTTGAAGGTCAAATCTTAGGAAGAAAACCCCATGCCTATGTGAAGGGAAAAATTCACAAATGTATCATATTTGTAAAGTTAGTTTACTTTAGTTCTAGAAGTTTTTTTAAATCACGAGAATACGAAATCTATATAAGTTAGTTTGTATCAACTGACGCGGAGAGAGAGAGAGAGAATAGAGAGAAAGAAGAAAGGAGTTCATTTTATACGACTGATTATAGTCGGGCTTCTCTGAGTGAGAAAGCATCTGTAAAACTTCTGAGTTTCCATAGCTATGAGAAAGAAATGAGTAAAGTTCTGTGTATGAGTCTCTCTCCATCATCTCCATGCTTGCCTATTGTGTGATGAATTAAAAAGTGCAAGTTTTCCAAGCAAGTCGATGCCTGGCATCGAATCTCTGCTGATAAGTCATATTTTTCATTTATATTTTTCATTCAGTACTGAAGTGTTTTGAAAACATGATGTTGTTGGAGCAACTCGATGCCTGGCATCGAATTCCAATTGATAAGTCATATTCTAAGTGTGCATGAAATCACCTATAGTTTTGGTGTCCAAAAGATCAAGGTTTTATGCGAGAAGTCGATGCCCGGCATCGAATCCCTGCTGAAAAGTGGCCAAAAACACTCCAAGTCGATGCCCGGCATCGAATTCTCGTTGCAAGTCGATGCTAGGCATCGAATTCTAATTTTAAATAGGCGCTCTTACTATAACAGGAAAGATTTCCAATTTTGGAAGGTCATATAGGGTCATCTTGTGAGAGCCATAACTTGAGTTCTAGAGATCCGTTTGATGCATATGATAGCTTGTTGGAAAGCTCTACTCTTCTAGTTTCAGCCTATAAAGTTTCATGGAGAAATAATACTTGAGCTAGGAGAAATTAGCAAAATACTGAAGGTATGTCATTTTGGTGACTAGGAATTTCTGTAGAAGCAAAGTTCTCACTTTAGGCTATCATTTCTCAAAGTTTGGAGGGGCAATGAGTTAATGGTGACCATAGAGGTGTTCTATTGTCACATTAATTCATTTCTTGTGGTGTTTCATACATCAACAAGTGGTATCAGAGCAGAAAGATTCTCGAGAGCAGAAGACGACAAAGGTACGCGAAGTTTTGTAAAGTTTTCCATTAAAGTTTGAAAGGTGAAGCATTTGAAGACAGAAGGCATCAAAAGGTTACTTCAAAAGTATCCTCATACACAAAGAACTTCAAAAGGTATTATCCTTTATCCTTTAAGCTCACAGGTTGCAGCAGAAGGAAAGAACTATGGCAGATCATATCTCCATTGACAAACTGGACAGAGATAATTACCTCGCATGGGTAATGAGAATGGAAGCCTTACTTATGAGTAAGGATCTCATGATATATGTTACAGGTGAAGAAGAGAATCGAGTATTTGAAGATGAAAGCCGACCAAAGAAAGAAGAATTTGATGCTTTAAAGCATTGGCAGAAGAAGGATGCAAGTGCAAAAGCATACATCTACAATACAATCTCTTATCATTTGCTACCACACATCAGAGGATTGGAATCATCTGAAGATATATGGAATGCATTGGAGTATCATTTCCAAAGTACTACTAAAGCACGGAAAGCAAGTCTATGGTCAGAGTTTACAACATTCAAGAAGAAGCCAAGTCAAACCATTAGTGATTATGTCACTAAGATGAAGGATCTTGCAGATAGTCTTGGATCCATAGATGAAGATGTTGAAGATCACAGATTGATTGCTCAGCTACTTGCAGGTTTGAGAGGGGATGAAAGGTGGAAACCTTTTGTCTTATCAACAGAACTTTCATTAAATCATTATGTTCCAGATTTGAACCAGTTGCTTGGTTTGATGCTCACATATGAGCAAGACTTGAAGGGAGATGGAGATAAAGGACAAAGTTCTGCAATGTACATGAAGAACAAGAAGAAAGGAGATAAAGGTAAAGCAAAGGATGAAGAGGAGTCTAGTTCTCAAGCTTATTATGCAAGAGGTAAAGGCACTGGCAGAGGAAGAGCAAGAGGTTTTGGAAGAGGAAGAGGTAATCAAAATAACAACAAGAAGGCTTGTTGGATCTGTGGATTGAGTAATCATTTGGCTCATGACTGTTGGCACAACCAACAAGGTTCAAACCAGAATCAAAACAACAATAGCAGAGGTCGAGGTGGAAGATATCAAAGTAATTTCCAAAGAGGTAGACAAAGTCAAAGAGGAGGCTATGGTAGAGGTGGAGGAAGAAGTTGGGGACAGAATCAATCCTACAACACCACCTACTACAACTATGCAAATGACACACAGAATGAAAGTCATACATCATTGATGATGAACTCAATCAACACATCAGATAAAGAAGATCTAAAGGTATTTTACATTGACTCTGGATGTTCTAATCATTTGTCAGGAAACATAGAATTGATGTCAGAATTGGAAAAAGGCATTTCTAGTCACACAGTTCAAACTGGTGATAATACAAGACATAGTGTACATTCAATTGGAAAAGTGAAATGCAAGAGTGGAGCAGATTTGCTAACCAATGTTTTGTATGTTCCAACAATACCTAAAAACTTGATTAGTGTGGGACAGATAGTTGAAAAAGGTTTTCAAGTCAGGTTTACAAATGAAGGAGTATTTGTGGAAGATCCAGAGAATGGATATAATTAGATTGTCTCTGGTAAGAAAGAAGGTAGACTCTTTACTTTAAGAGTGCAAGGGAACATTGGTCAAGCTTTGCTCACACATGGTGAAGGAGTGATTACAGAACTTGATCTCTGGCATAAGAGATTAGGTCACTTTAATGAAAGAGGAATTAAAGCTATGGTTGCTAATCAGTCTGTACTAGGATTACCAAATGTGCAAAGTCAACATATGGTTTATAAATGTGAAGCATGTCAAATGGGTAAAGCACACAGGTTACCATTTCAGAAGAAAGGATTCAAACATGATGGATTACTAGAGCTCATTCATACAGATGTATGGGGACCAACAAAAGAAGGATCTATCAGTGGCTCAAGGTACTATGTTCTTTTCATTGATGATGCTACAAGATGGATAACATTATATGTTTTGAAGGAAAGATCAGAAGTGTTTGGAGCTTTCAAGCATTTTCATGCATATGTAGAGAGAGTCACAGGTCAAAAGCTTAAGAGACTGAGGTCTGATGGAGGGGGAGAATATTTCTCCCAAGAGTTCAATGATTATCTTTGGAATGTAGGTATTAAGAGAGAAATAACTTGTAGGTATACACCACAACAAAATGGTGTAGCAGAAAGAAGGAACAGGACTTTGGTTGAGTTTGCTAGAGCTATGCTAAAGGAGAAGAACTGTCCAAATTATCTTTGGGCTGAGGCTGTAAATACAGCTACATATCTTGTGAATAGATTACCATGTGCAGCTCTGAATGAAATGACTCCATATGAAGCTTGGTGGGGTAAGAAACCAACACTAGATCATTGTAGAGTGTTTGGATCAATTGCATATGCTTATGTGCCATCACAACTTAGGCATAAACTTGAACCAAAGGCAGAAAAATATGTGTTCATTGGTTATGATGAAAAGCAGATGGGTTACAGGTTGTGGAATCCTCTAACAAAACAATTTATTGTTTCTAGAGATGTTACATTTGATGAACAGAAAAGTTGGTATGCAGATCAAAGTCATACAGCTGAAGAATTTGAAGAAGAGGTAAGAAGATGTGAGAAAGGAAAATCAATTGTGCAGGTAAATAGAGATGAAGACTATATGCAAGCAAGTACATCCACAAGTGGATTAACAAGAAGAAATGAAGAAGCTCCTATATTTGATGAAGAAGTGTATCCTTATGAAGAATGTGAACCAAGAAGGTCAAGCAGGACTAGAAGACAACCAGAAAGGTATTCTTATGATACTTCTTACATAACTCAGAAGAACTATGCATATATGGTGAAAGATGATGAAGAACCTCAGAACTATGATGAAGCTAAAGGTAAGAAACAATGGAAAGAAGCAATGAAGGAAGAGTTCAATGCACTGGAGGAGAACAAGACATGGGAACTTGTTCCTAAACCAAATGGTAAGAAAGTAATTGGAAATAAATGGGTTTATAAAGTGAAGAAGCTTGCAGATGGAAGTATAGCCAGATACAAAGCTAGACTGGTGGTGAAAGGCTATGCCCAAACCTATGGCATAGATTATGATGAGACATTCAGTCCTGTAGCTAAGATGTCAACTATAAGGACAATCATTGCTATTGCAGCTTCAAAAGGATGGACCCTAAGTCAATTGGATATAAAGAATGCATTCTTGAATGGATACATATCAGATGAGGTATACATGGAACAACCTCAAGGGTTTATAGATTCCAGGTATCCAAATTTTGTTTGCAGGTTGAGAAGAGCATTGTATGGATTGAAGCAAGCTCCAAGAGCTTGGAACTATAGACTGGTGAAGTATCTCAATGATCTTGGATATCAAAGTTCAAAAGCAGACCCAAGTCTACTTATCAGAAGAACAGAGGAAGGTACAATCTACATTTGTATTTATGTAGATGACATTATAATCACAGGTACTTCAGATGAAGGAATCAAGGAGGTAAAGAGATTATTGAAAAAGAATTCAAGATCAGTGATCTAGGAAAGTTGTCATACTTTCTTGGAATGGAAGTTACTTATACAGATCATGGCATATATGTGTCACAAGAAAGGTATCTTCTGAACTTGTTGAAGAAGTTTGACATGGAAAATTGTAGAGAAGCTTCAACTCCACTTGAAGTTAATCACAAGCTCAGTAAATATGATGGTGCAGAATACAAAGATATGAGGAAGTATCAATCTCTTGTGGGTAGTTTGATTTATGCTACACTAACAAGACCTGATCTTAGTTATGCAGTGGGAGTCTTGTCACAATTCATGCATTGTCCAAAGGACCCACATTGGATTGCAGGTCAAAGAGTTCTCAGATATATCAAAGGAACTATAAAAGAAGGATTATATTATCCTTTTACATCAGATTTGAAGTTGAGAGCCTATAGTGATTCAGATTGGGCAGGTAACCAGGATGACAGAAGATCAACTCATGGTTACATGATATACATTGGTGATAAGCTTGTAAGTTGGTGTTCAAAGAAACAACATACAGTAGCATTATCATCAACTGAAGCAGAGTACAAAGGACTTGTAGAAGCAGCTAAGGAAGTCATATGGATGCAGACATTGTTCAAGAGCTTAGGCATTGATCAAGGTACACCTACAATACATGGAGATAATATGAGTTCACTGTATCTTGCAGCAAATCCAGTATTTCATGCAAGGACAAAGCACATAGAGATACATTATCATTTTCTCAGAGAAAAGGTAATGGAGAAGGAGATTGAAGTGGAGTACATTTCTACTAAAGATCAGATAGCAGACATAATGACAAAGAGCTTGGATGGTGTGAAGACCAGCAGATTCAAAAGCATGGCAGGAGTAAAAGAAAAGAAGATGATATGAAGAAACAGGGAATGTCAATTAGTGATTGAGGGGGAGCTGTTGGAGAAACAATCACTAACTGGACATATATTTGAAGGTCAAATCTTAGGAAGAAAACCCCATGCCTATGTGAAGGGAAAAATTCACAAATGTATCATATTTGTAAAGTTAATTCACTTTAGTTCTAGAAGTTTTTTAAAATCACGAGAATACGAAAATCTATATAAGTTAGTTTGTATCAACTGACGTGGAGAGAGAGAGAATAGAGAGAAAGAAGAAAGGAGTTCATTTTATATGACTGATTATAGTCGGGCTTCTCTGAGTGAGAAAGCATCTGTAAAACTTCTGAGTTTCCATAGCTATGAGAAAGAACTGAGTAAAGTTCTGTGTATGAGTCTCTCTCCATCATCTCCATGCTTGCCTATTGTGTGATGAATTAAAAAGATCAAGTTTTCCAAGCAAGTCGATGCCTGGCATCGAATCTCTGCTGATAAGTCATATTTTTCATTTATATTTTTCATTGAGTACTGAAGTGTTTTGAAAACATGATGTTGTTGGAGCAACTCGATGCCTTGCATCGAATTCCAATTGATAAGTCATATTCTAAGTGTGCATGAAATCACCTATAGTTTTGGTGTCCAAAAGATCAAGGTTTTATGCGGGTTCGATGCCCGGCATCGAATCCCTGCTGAAAAGTGGCCAAAAACACTCCAAGTCGATGCTCGGCATCGAATTCTCATTGCAAGTCGATGATAGGCATCGAATTCTAATTTTAAATAGGCGCTCTTACTATAACAGGAAAGATTTCCAATTTTGGAAGGTCATACAGGGTCATCTTGTGAGAGCCATAACTTGAGTTCTAGAGATCCGTTTGATGCATATGATAGCTTGTTGGAAAGCTCTACTCTTCTAGTTTTAGCCTATAAATTTTCATGGAGAAATAATACTTGAGCTAGGAGAAATTAGCAAAATACTAAAGGTATGTCATTTCGGTGACTAGGAATTTCTGTAGAAGCAAAGTTCTCACTTTAGGCTATCATTTCTCAAAGTTTGGAGTGGCAATGAGTTAATGGTGACCATAGAGGTGTTCTAGTGTCACATTAATTCATTTCTTGTGGTGTTTCATACATCAACACTTACCTGTGTTATCTTTCTCTGATTTTTCATTTTGTGAGCATTGTCAATATGGAAAGCAAACCAGAAATGTGCATAAAACGCACATTGACTCTTCAATTCAGCCTTTAGATCTTGTTCATACAGATGTGTGTGGTCCTATGCCCACTAGGTCCTTAGGTGGTTCTCTTTACTTTGTCACTTTCATAGATGATGCTACTAGAAAAGTCTGGGTATATCCTATCAAATCGAAGGATGATGTATTACCTACTTTCAGAAAATGGCTTGCTTCAGTTGAGACTGAAAAAGGAACTAAGCTTAAGGCTTTACGTTCAGATAATGGGAGTAAGT
>CM035427.1:13250129-13320129 GCA_020310875.1 Ceratopteris richardii
ATACCTATAAATACACATACTCTGATAGACTCGCGATAAATACGCATGCTCTGATAGACTCGTCCATCAGAGTATGCATATTTATAGGTATTTTTCATTACATCCTGAATAGAAGATACATGAGGATAGTGCTTCAAAAAGCGTGCATTGATGAAAATCTGCTTTATTTACAAATCGTCGCTTTCTAAGGGATCTACTATTTTTACAAAACTGTCGCTTTCTAAGTGATCTACTATTTTTACAAAAAATATATAATATACTATCTTTTAAATATTTTCAGAAATATCTAAATATATCCATGCACATTCACACCCTCATGATTTTTCACTCACCAAATCAAAACACAATCACATTAAACACCTCAAGACATCAAACTCCATTTAACATTCTGTTATTTCATAAAGTATAACATTACCAACCCTTGCCAAGTATGAAAGAACCAATGAAATAATATAGGCTCTGTATAATTGCAAATCGAGTTGTACATAGGCAATTGTATTGGGGAACCAAAGCTATATGTTTGGCACAAAATGATGAAATTGCCTACATAGGTGCTATGATAGTGCATTTAGAGGCCGAAATAAGCTCATATCAAAATTTTAATACCATAAGGCAAAGCAGTTTTGAACTCCTAATTGCCCCAAATAATGCTCACTAATTTTTGTTAGATTTTGAGACTTTGACTAGAGGGGTGTTGATGATGCCCTAGATGAAGTGATGACCTACCCTGATACCAATTGTTGGAGTTAAAAGTCTGCAAAATCACACCAATTGCACAAGGAGGAAGAAGAAGCTTGGAGCACAACACAACACTGAATGAATGTCAAAGTGGATGTACAAAGATAAGTGACATGTTAAGGTTATAGTTTTGTATACAAGCCAAGGGGAAGAAACCTCCTAAAGAGGGAAAAAAAGAGCCCCGGTGGTCCTAAGTGGGTTCACACACATCACTACCCAAATATATCAACAAGATGTATAGTTCATGATCTCTCGAATAGTGATGTTATAATCACTTTTGGCATTTTATGTCATGGGTTGTATAATCTCATAAATTATGTGAAATCTACGAATGATTCAACATGTAGTTCATCATTCTTAGGCTATCTCAAATGCAAAGCTTTGGCATGCATGCTTTGTTCACTTGGATTTTTCTAGTTTGCTTCGCCGATCTAAATTTGAAATGGTGTCCTCTCTACCCAAACTTGAGGCACTTCTAAATGTCTATGAAGGCTATATTATGGGCAAAATGCAATATTCCTCCTTCCCAAAAGATGGTTCAATTAGATCTGCACATCAATTGCAACTTATTTGTATTGATGTTTGTAGTCCTATGAAAACACCTTCATTTGGGAATTACCTATACTTTGTGACTTTCATTGATGGATTTTATGGGGTATGCATGGTTTTATCCATTGAAAGCAAAGTTTGAGTTGTTTATGAAGGGCTTTCATGTACAGAACAAGAGGATCAATGAGGAGATGGAGGGAGAGAGAGGAGAAAAGAGACGTGCACACATGCATGGGAGCCTTGAAACCCACATAATGATCTCTCTTGAGGCAATGCTCTATAAGTGATATATATATATATATATATATATATATATATATATGAATATGGGGGTAAGGTCACATGACCCTTACATCCCCAACAATCTCCCACTTAAGGGTCAATGTGACCGTAAGAGGAAAAATATACAAAGAATGATGTAGGACTATACACTAATGTATCGGAAGAGTCCGGATCTCAATGCGTACAAATAAGCCTACATCAACTGTCTTAAATAAGGTGTATCCATGCACCTCAAACTTCTCTAGACTCATATCAATAAGAGTCGAGGTCACATCTGATTGATGCAAGAACTGATGAAGTTCCCACAAAGCTTCCACTCGCTCTATGCCTGTGTCAATCATCAAACGATTGACAACTCCAAGTGCAAATGCTCCAATAGCAACTGCAATGTCTGGTCTCGAGCATAACAATTTGTACATCAGACTCTTGAATGCTGACAAAACATGTGTTATCCTGGCGAACCTAAGTATTGAAAGAACTTGGAGAAGCTTGTAGGAGGTAGAAAAGTGAGTTGCAAAGCCATGAAGTTTGGTCCAACCAATTGGCACAAGACAATCCCTTGAGCTTATGGAGACTCAAATAGATCTTATAGGCATGCGATAAGTGCAATAAAATGCACTACATACTTTGGAGCACCAAGGAGAGAGAGTCAATACAAAACAAATAGGGTTGCACATCGACTAGCTCAAAAAACTTATTATCTTTGGAAGAGACAATGAACTTCAAATGCTCATAGCGACTATCATGATTACAATTAGAAAACATCCTCTTATTGGAGTGATACACATAGAGTTTAGTGTATGTAATGCACAAGAGTGTAAGGAATAAGCAAAATGTGCTATTGGAATGAACCAGACACTCAATGATGGTACCTCCTATTTTTCACGAATACGTAGAGATTGACCCTAAGATAGAAAAACTAATATTTCTCCCAATCTACTAAACCAATTGCTAGAAAAATTTTCAGGCATAAACTAGACACTAATCCCTTTCCAGTGTGCCATCTTTCATCCAACTTGGAGCTCTGTAGAGAGAGCAACAGCCTCTGCAAAATTACGATTATCGAAGAAGATGATGCAAAAAAATGAAGGAGCAAGACAATGATGGTCACGTGTATGTATATTGCTTCCATATATTGTACAAGTGTTTTGAAGTCTTTATATAGACTTGTCAAGTGCTCCATGACTTCTACAAGTGGATTTTGATCTATGTTTAGGTGATTGATTGATTGATTTGATTGCAACTCAACCACCAAAAATTTGTGGAAGTTTAGCTCTCTCTTTCTACTTTTACATGTGTAAATCTCTAGGCTTTTACAATGGTAAAAGATCCATGAAAAAACTTTTTAAAAATTACAATAAGTGAACATAAGAAAAAGAACTCTCCAAGGGATATTCCTTCAACATAATCCAAGCCATAGTTTTTGATGCAGATCAAATCCGCCTCAAGCATAGTGTAAACTTGATGTTCCAATAGCTCCCCCTCACGCTAAAGTATGCTTGAGTCTTCATTCTCTAATAGGTTGAATACCTCCCATAGCTTTGAATCTACAAAGCTTATTCCATCAAGTGCCTTCATCATCATATCTGCTACTTGCTATTTAGTAGGAACAAAAGAAATGCCAATCTCCTCTGCCATGAGCTTCTCCTTGATGAAGTGGTAATGAACCTCTATGTGTTTGGTTATTGCATGGAAAATAGGGTTTGCTGCTAGATGCATGGAATTTACATTATCTCCAAATATGTGAGGTTTGGAACTTACAAGTCCCAAATCTGTATACAATGCTTTTAATCATATTGCCTCTTTGATTTGCTATGGTCAAACCTCTATATTCTACTTCAATTGAGGATAAAGCAACTGTAGGTTGCTTCTTGGAACGCCATGACACTAGCTTTGAACCTGCAAATACTAAGTAACCAGAGATACTTCTTCTATCATCCTTCACTCCTGCCCAATCTGCATCTAAGTAGATTTTGATATCCAAATTTGAAGACTAAGGATAGAATATACCTTCATTGATTGTACCTTTGAGATACTTAAGTACTCTCTTAGATGCATCCATGTGTGGTCTTCTTGGAGAGTGGATGAATTGGCTTATTACTCCCACACTATATGAGATGTCTGCCCTTGTACGAGTAGCATATATCAAGCTACCTACCAAGCTTTGATACTCTTTAATGTCTTCAATTTTCTCACCTTCATAAACACTAAGTTTATGATTCATCTCCAAAGGTGTACCTACAGGTTTTGTGTTCTCCATTTTGGACTTAAGAAGTAGATCCTAAATGTATCTTCTTTGAGTCAAATGCATTCCTTCATCTGTGTATATCACCTGCATACCTAGGAAATATGTGAGCTTACCTAAGTCATTGATTTTGAATTCCTCTTGCATGTGTCTCTTGATCCTTTGAATGTCATTCAGATCATCACCTATCACAATAATATCATCTACATATACACATAGATAAATAACCTCATTGTGATCCCTTTTGATGAATAGAGAAGGATCTAAGTTGCTAGGTTTGAACCCTTGATCTTGAAGGTCTGTAACCAACCTATAATTCCAAGCTCTAGGAGCTTGTTTCAATCCATACAATGATTTCTTAAGTCTACAAACATAAGATGCATGATTAGGGCCTTCAAAACTTGGAGGTTGTGGCATCTATACCTCTTCACTTATCCAACCATTTAAGAATGCATTTTTCACATCAAGTTGGAGGATTCTCCAATTCCTTGCAGTAGCTACACTTATCAATGTTCTGATTATAGTCATCTTTGCAACTTATGAGAATGTTTCCTCATAGTCTATACCGTGAGTTTGTGAGCATCCTTTGGCAACTAATCTTTCCATGTACCTACAAACTGATCCATCTGAGTTTCTTTTTAACTTTATATACCCATCTGCAACCAATTACCTTTTGATTTGACAACATTAGAACCAAATCCCAAGTGTCCATCTCCTTCAATGCATCTATTTCTTCTTTCATGGCCTTTTCCCAATTAGGGTTTCCCTTTGCCTCTTCATAGGTTGATGGTTCTTCTGAAATTGAATCTTTTTCCAAGTAGATTGAATGTTTTGTAACAAATGTGGAAACATATCCATACCTTTCTAGTTGTTTCTTCTCTCTTGCTGATCTTCTAGGTGGTTGTTTGGAGCATTCTCCAACCTCTTGCATCTTTGCTTTGCCTCTTGAATTCCATAGTTTGTAATCCTTTTCTCTTTCATCTTGGTCATCGTCTATATCATTTCTTGGATCCTGGACCTATGTATCATGCTTGCTTCCTAATTGATGAGAATCAAAATCAAGATCATATGGTAAAGTTACCTTTTATTTGTCTTCATCATACCAAGGCCTGTGTTCCTCAAACACAACATCTCTACTTGTAGTGAGTTGCTTGGTTGAAGGACTATAGAATCTATAACCCATATGAGTTGAGTCATAGCCAATAAGCATTGTCTTTGTTGCCCTTTCATCTAGCTTACCTCTTATTTGTGATGGTATATGAACATAAGCTAAACAACTAAAAACCTTGCAATGTCCAAGACTAGGTTTTCTTCCATGCCATGCTTCATAAGGAGTCATACCTTGAAGTGATTTGGATGGTAGTCTATTGACAAGGTACACAACAGTTGAAATAGCTTCTGCCCATAGATAATATGGCAACTTCTTCTCTTCAAACATTGTTCTAGATGATCCAACCAATGTCTTGTTTCTCCTCTTTACAATTCCATTTAGTTAAGGAGAGTACCTGGTAGTACTTCCCTTTTGATACCTCTTTCCTACAAGAACTCATCAAACTCTTTGGAGAAGTATTCTCTCCCTCCATCATATCTGAGCTTCTTGAGTGATCTACCTGTATGATTCTCCACATGTGCTATATACTTTTTGAAGCAATCAAACACTTCATTCTTACTTTTGATAAAGTATAGAATAGTCCATCTACTATGGTTCTCAATAAATGAGACATAATACCTTGACCCTGCCAATGAAGGTTATTTGACTTGGTCCCCATACATCTGTATGTACTAAGTCCAATAAGTTGTTGAAGATGTAGCCTTTGTGGTTGAATGGTTGTCTTTGTGACTTCCCAATTTGACATGCATCACACCTATTGATCATGTGTTGCTTTGATATGTTTGGTAGTCCTAGAACACTTTGATCCCTGCATTTATCCTTCAAGGTTCTTTCATTCACATGAGCAAGTCTCTTATGCCACACTTCAAGCTCACTTAGGGTTTGAGACCCAAAAGTGAATAGGGCTATGTTCTTGGATTCTCCTACTTCAAAAGTAAAGAGCCTACCATGCGTCTCACCTCAGGATATCTTCTTGAAGCCTTGACATGAATCTTCCACAAAAGCTCCATGTTGGGTGAACCTAACTTGTAAGCCTTTTTCAACTATTTAGCCTACACTTATTAGGTTTTTAGTGATAGTGGGTACATAGAGAACCTTACTGAGAATGTTTATCCTGGCATTTGAAGCTTTGACATTACCAATCTTCTCCACATTTTGCTTTGTATCATCCCCTATTTGTACTTCATGTCTATGCTTTAGAATTTCCAAATCAAATAGGAGAGCAATGTTGCCTGCAACGTGATTTGAACATCTTGAATCTATGTAGAACAAATGACCATCTTCCTTACCTTCTTTGTGGCTTAGATTCATAAGAAGCAATGATTCTTCATGTAGTTGATCTTTTGAATAATTTTTGAAGCCCCTTCTATTATAGCCTCTATTGTTATTGTTGAAGTTGTTTCCACCTCTACCTCTATTGCTCCCATATCCACCTCTTCCACTTCTTTTCTGGGTCTTCCCATTGAACCAACAATTCTGAGTGGTGTGGTTGGTCTTATTGCGGATGGCACAAGGTTGAACATTCTGACCTTTGGCTTCATCATGCTTTGGTCCTTTCTTCTTCCCTTTCCACTTGCTCTTGCTTGGAAAGTTGGCTTGGGAAGTCTCCTCTTCATCTTCTTCCTTCTTCTTGCCTTTTAGCTTCTTATCCTTCTTATCCGCATATAGAACACTAGTTGAATTACCATGATAGGGGTTGCCTTCCTTTATGCTATTGTTGGCCTCTTGATTGAAGAGTTGTTCAAGAAAGATGTTGAAATCTGGAGTTTGCACATCCATGATGAGATCATAAGCCATCGTGAAGGATTGCCATTGCTTATCACTTCAAATCCCATCGAGAATTTGTCTCATGATAGCCTCTTCTTCAATCAGCTCTCCAATGGATGCTAACCGATCTGCAACCTCCTTGACCTTGGTAACAAACTATGTGATGGTTTGTTTAGGTTTCTTCTTCATTTGGTTGAACTCGTTCCAAAGATGATTCTTTCTTGCTTTGTTACTAGCAGAAAAGAAAGTCTTGAGGGCATCCCAAGGCGCTTGAGATGTCTTGCATCCTCTAATATGTGGTAATAGAAAGTCAGAGATAGAGTTCAGTATGTACGACCTTGCTTGGGCATCCGTTGTGCACCAAAGTCTGAGTTTATATGTCTCCTCTTGTGTAGGTCCTCCTTTGGATCTTGGAATAGGCATAGCTTCACCACCTGCTACAATTCCATAAATATTTCTACCTTGCAAGTAGTCCTCCATTCTGATTTTCCAAGCCACGTAGTTGTGTCGATCAAGCTTCTCAATCATTGAGGGAAATCCATCACCCATCTTGATCTAGCTCTAACACCACTGAAAGAACTTGGAAAACCTTGCAGGAGGTAGAAAAGTGAGTTGCAAAGCGATGAAGTTTGGTCAAACCAATTGGCACAAGACCATCCCTTGAGCTTATGGAGACTCAAATAGACCTTATACGCATGTGATAAGTGCAATAAAATGCACTAAATTGGAGCATCAAGGAGAGAGAGTCAATACAAAATAGATAGGGTTGCGCATCGACTAGCTCAAAAAACTTACTATCTTTGGAAGAGACAATGAACTTCAAATGCTCATAGCGACCAATGTAATTACAATTAGAAAAAAATCTTTTTATGGGAGTGATACACAATTGTACAAGTGTTTTGAAGTCTTTATATATACTTGTCAAGTGCTGCACGACTTCTACAAGTGGATTTTGAATTCAAATGAAGGTGGTAAGAGTTGTTGGAGGGAATCAATTCAGTTTCCTACAATCTAGGAAAAGTGAAGATCTAGTTTGATCTACATTTAGGTGATTGATTGATTGATTTGATTGCAACTCAACCACCACAAATTCGTGAAAGTTTAGCTCTCTCTTTCTACTTTTACATGTGTAAAGCTCTAGGCTTTTACAATGGTAAAAGATCCATGAAAAATCTTTTTTAAAAATACAATAAGTGAGCACAAGAAAAAGGACTCTCCAACGGACATTCCTTCGACGTAATCCAAGCCATAATTTTTTATGTAGATCAAATCCACCTCAAGCATAGTGTAAGCTTGATGTTCCAACAAGTATGTCATCCATGCTTGTATCCAAGGCATCCAATGACTACATGATCGCTAACTCATCAACATCTACATGAGTCATCCTCTCAACCAAGGATGTGTCTAGCTATGCATCCTGAGAGCTAGCATGTTCTGGCATACACTGTGTATCATAAGTGCTATCGTGCTATACCACACCAAGTGTATCATCATGCTCTACATGAGCTAATTGCACAACATCAACACCAAGATCAAATTGATGATCAAACTCTAATGGAGTATCATCACAATGCTCTACATGAGCATCCACATCATGCTCTAAAGCATCCAAATGATAATCCAAAGTGTGCTCCAGAAGAGCATCCATATGATCAATGAAATCATGATCTACATAAGCATCATGAGCATCGAAAACATGCTCTACATGTGCATCCATCTAAGCATCTGAATCCTGCCATACATGTGCATCATGAATGTCAATAGAACTATTTGTAGGTAGAAAAATGAGACATGATGAGTCTCACATCGCACATAAGTTTGAACTCCCACTGAGATGAGACCATCTCTCACATGAAGGACCTGTAGTGGATACCTGTGCCCAATCCTAGCACCTCTGACAAGCATAAGCTATCCCAACTGCAACTAAAAATGATGCTCACCAAGGAATGCATAACATCTTCTCTCTTGTAACTGGCTAACTTAGATCAAGCTCATAGAGAAGGAAGGCACATAATGTACATGTTTGAGTATAAGTGATGCTCCACTAGGTAGCATAAGGTATACATCTCCTGCACCCTCAATTTCATATGCCATACCATCACACATGTGCACACATCCACTCTCACCTAAGAGTCGAAAAAATCACTCGCAATGTGGAGTAACATGAAAATTGACTAATGCATCAAGCAACCAAGCCATATGTGTGCTATCCAATGAACAAGAGGAATCCTGAGATGAACCATTGGAGAAAGCGATGTCACCATCATTGGCATAATCAACTGCCATAAACTCTCTTGAAATCACTACCTGACCTGCATCATGTGCATATCGCTGAGGTCGTTGTCCCATCCACTTGAAGCAAGATCTATTGAGTATGGCCCTCATGACCACAATGCCAACATCGAACTCGTCGATGTGATCTATCTCTCACACGAGTCAGTGGACTCACATATATATCATGTAGTCTCCCCCATAGTGCACTATTGGTCTCCTCATACATAACAAACTCATATATAGAATCCATAAGTTGTAACCAGATAGTGGAGCTGGCCAATGCATCCATATCCATCCATACATGATCGGGCATGTCACGAGGCCTCTGTGCATCTCTATACACATACATGTGTAATCCTACATGAACCAATGTATGCCACATCTGGTCTTTCCATCTCGGAAAGTCAGTGCCATCAAATTGAGAAGACACCATACTGGCAATCCAAGAGGCTAGAAATGTAACAAGAGACTAGAAATAATACTCTATCCTCAATAGGATCACATCTGCATCTCCATATGCATAACTCAAATCACATATGTCTCATTGGAGAAGAAAAACCATGTGAACCACCTATCACATAACCATGCATCTAGCATGCACATAAAGCCATGAGCATAAGCCTGCTCACCAAGTCTCCAAACTGACCAAGTACATGTGAAAGAATCTTGGGAAAATTTGACAGAGTATCCCCTGTAAACTGAGCAATCAAAAAAGATAACCAATAGCAAATGAACAATGAGTAACCTATCACTGATCCAACCAAAGATAATGGCAAGTACATATGCCAAAAACTGATGGAAATACACACCAATACAATGGCGATACACCTCCCACTCAAGAATGAATCCTACAAGATGGTCCAACTTGTCTCGAACAACCTCTGACCAAGTCCAGGTGAATGGAGATTAGCAATGATTGAAAGCTATCGCACAAGCATAGTGAATCTACTAGAATACTCTTCTAGCGTAAAAACCAACAAAATTTTTGCAACATCTCCTCTGTAAAATGGACTCTGAACCAAAATAACCATAAGGGAATCACCATCCACATATGCCAAGAATCACACTTGCAAATAAGATATCAAATCAATGACCATATGCTAATAGAATATCCAATCAAGGTGACAAACGAGTGTGCAACTGAGGCTCCAATTTGGATCGTGCACCTGTAAAGAAAACAAGGATAGACGTACCAACCAAGATCCAAAATCAACTCTCATAAAATTATGTGCAACCGACAAGTAAATCCATAAGCAAGTGACATAAGCAAGGTATAGACCACAATGCCACTATACATCCACTGATAATGCTATGATCAAACTCATGATGACATGAACCTCAAAAAGGTATACCACAATGTAATCTCACATGCCAAACACGTGATATGATTATGCTCTACTCTCATATGGAGGAGCGCCTACCATAGTGATCATACATGGACAATGCCCTCAAACTCTAAAAATAAGAGCTCACACACCAAAAAAATCTCTCTCGAAGAAGTTCCATAACAAAATGAACCTCCAAAAGAAATTAGGGTTCTTATGGTGAAAATTGTTGCTCTGTGTCTTTCTATTTCAAAGATGATAACCTCTAAATTTTAACTTCTTGGCTATGTAACAATATATTGGACACCTCAATCGGAGGTGCATAGCTCAAGATATACACAAAACAAGCATCTACTCCCAATTTCATCTGCACCTATCACACTACTACTCTGTATTTTGCATTTTTGGTGACCTATCATTCAGAATTGGACCTACATTTTTGTAGATTCTTTTCCAAGCTACGCATAGCAAGTTGAATTCCTTGAATTGGATTTGTAGGCTAAAAAATGGACCTACTATCCAAGTGATTATAGATTCATCTTCTACATCAATCTCAGTTTTTTGAATTTTAGGTAATTTAGCAGTCCAAATCAGGTTCTACATTCTTCTGCAAAGTTGTACCTCTCTATTTCAGCTATGCACATAACTTTAAAACGCACAAATCCGAGCTTTTTAGCTCGAGTTATGGCCAAAATACTGAACAACTGTCAAGAGGTGCCGACCTGTACATTCACCTCTTGTGACCTAAGCTTCCATTGAAGCTTCTTGCACACCATCCTTCAACAAACTCTGATACCAATGAAGGGCTTTGGTGTGCAGAACAAGAGGTGCAAGGAGGAGATGAAGGGAGAGAGAGGAGAGTAGAGACGTGCACACATGCGTGGGAGCCTCAAAACCTACATAATGATCTCACTTGAGGCAATGCTCTATAAATGATGTATATATATGAATATGGGGGTAAGATTACATGGCCCTTGAATCCCCAACAGTTTATGTGGCTTAAAAAATTCTTGGTTAAGGATGAAAATATGTGAGCATGTAAAATGGGAACCCTCCATTCTCATTGAGTAGGGGGATATATGTCTTCCGAGCTCAATGCATTTCTAGTTGAGCATGGGATAAAACATGAGTGTACAATGTTATGTACACATCAACAAAATGTATTTGAAAAAGGAATAATAGGTTTCTAATGGAAATGGTGAGGTGTATGATAAAAAGTCAAGCTTTACCGCATAGCTTTTGGCTTGAGACTATTATGTACGCAGCATATGTGCTTAACAAGTATTCCACCAAAGCCTTGTAGTCTATCACTCCATGTGAGCTTTGGCATGGTCACAAACCATCTGTTGCTCATCTCCATTTTGGTTGCCTCACATATGGATTAGTGCGTGAACAAAAATGTAGAAAATTGGATTATTAAAGTAGTGAGATGTATTTTTGTTGGATATAGTTCTGAAAGCAAACGCTATTGTCTATATTATCCACAAACTAAAAGGATTTTGGTTAGCCATGATGTTCTTTTTGTGGAATATCAATCTGGCCCTTAATTTCATGTACCAAGACCACATATGTTGGCTCAAAGGATGTCATGACACTTTTCTTCCTCTTTTTTAGGTAGACAATCAAGCGTTGGTCCACATGAGGTAATGTCTCAACCTTTAGAGGTTTTAAGTGATGATGTAGATCATTCCGATTATGATGCAAATTTCATGGTGCACTTATTGATCAGAGGACTAACATATGCCTAAATGGTTGGAACACACTTTGAGAGATAACAAACTAGATGCACCTTTGCCATATTGTACTTTCTCAAGCAGTGCTTTCTTTGCATCACATTGTTATGCAATGGTTGTCCCTAGTCTTTGTGATGAGAATGAGCATGTTTCTTTTGATGCAACACAACATTAAAAAATTTGGATGGTTGTTATGCAATTAGAATATAATGCTATTATGAAGAATGGTAGCTAGTCTTTATGTGATTTTCCTCCATGCAAAAATGCCATTAGCACTAGATGGGTATAGAAGATGAAATGTAAGCTTGATGGAACAATTGATTGGTGTAAAGCTTGGATTTTTGTCAAAGTTCATGCTCAAGAAAGAGGCATTGATTTTGATGAGACCTTCACTCCCACATGCCGAATGACCACAATTCGTAGCTTTGTGCACTTGCATATCATCATGGTTGGAATGTACATTCTTTTTTTAATGTTGATTTACATGTGTATTTCATCCCCATGGTTACATGGAGAAAGGGCATGAGAAAAAAGGTTGAAAATGCATTGTATGCATTATGGCAAGGGCCACATGCTTGGTATAAAAAGAAAAATGCCTACTTGATAGCACATGGTTTTGAGAACACTCCAATTGATAGTACCTTATATGTTAAGAGTGTGGATGATGTATTTCTAATAATTGTTGTATATGTTGATGATGTGTTGCTCATTAGTCATAATGAGAAGCATATTGCTGAATTTTGTTGGAGTTAGACGTCTGCGGAAGCACGCGAACAACACAAGGAAGAAGAAGAAGCTTGGAGCACAAAACACAAGACTGAATGTATTACTAGAGAATGTACAAAGATAAGTAGCCCATTAGGGCAATCGGCGTATATACAAGCCGGGGGAAAAAAACCTCCTAAAGAGGGAAAAAAGTGCCCCGGCGGTCCTAGAGTGTTCACACACATCACTACCTAAATATATCAACAAATCCCCCCTGGGAGTGATGCGGTGAACAAGGAGCTGGCACTCATGTATAAGGAAGTGCCAAGCTATGTGGAAATCACTCCACAAAAGGAAGTAAGCCCAAAGCTTTGCGGAAAGCTTCAAACTTCTCCCTAGGCAGAGCCTTCGTGAAAACGTCTGCAATGTTCTCCTGCGTGGGCACATATGCCAAGCTGATCTCCCCAGCAGAGAACCTCTCCCTGACATAGTGATAATGCACCTCAATGTGCTTAGTGCGAGCATGGAACACAGGGTTCCTTGCAACTGCCAATGCGCTCTGACTGTCAGTGAAGATGGTGGTGGCAAAAGACTGGCCAACACCTAAATCAGCCATAAGGCGTCTGAGCCACACACACTCAACAGTCGTTGTGAAAGCTGCTCTATACTCAGCCTCACAACTGGAAGTGGCCACAGTAGGCTGCTTCTTGCTCAACCAAGATATACATGAGCTACCAAGCATGAAGCAAAAACCACTGGTGGACACACGAGTGTCATAGCAACCAGCCCAATCTGAGTCAGAAAAAGCATGCAAATCTGGCGGTAGTGATCCCCCCTTGGGATAAAACAACCCAAGTAGCCGAGTACCACTCAAGTAGCGAAAGATGCGCTTAACCGCTTTCCAATGCGTGACTCCTGGGCAATGCATAAACCTGCTCATCTGTGAGACAGCAAACTGAATATCTGGCCGAGTAATGCATAAGTAAATCAAGCATCCAACGGCCTGCTGATAGAGAACAGCATCAAATGCCTCTCCAGCATCATGAAGACTCAATCGTAAACCTGTCTCCATAGGAGTGGCAATAGGCTTACAGTCTTCAAGGCCAAAACGCTGCAATAATGTGTCAATATATTTCGTTTGACACAAAGCCATTCCACCATCAACTTGCATAAACTGAATGCCCAAATAGTGATGCAAATGCCCCAAATCAGACATCTCAAATGAGGCATGCAAATCAGCCTTGAAATCAGCAATATGCTTCTCAAGAGGACCAGTGAGCAGCATGTCGTCTACATAGACAACAATGATCAGAAGCACATCATTAGCACGCTTAACATATAAGGTGCTTTCAGTTGGACTGTTCTCAAAACCATGTGCAATCAGATAGGCATGTATTTTCTCATACCAAGCACGTGGTGCTTGCTTTAAACCATATAACACCTTCTTTAACCTGCACACCTGGTTTTCATGCCCTTTCTGCACAAAGCCACGGGGCTGAAAAACATACACTTCTTCATGCAAGTCACCATTCAGAAATGCTGTTTTAATGTCCAACTGATGTACATTCCAACCATGATGGGCTGCAAGTGCACAAATGCTCCGAACAGTAGTCATACGGCATGTAGGTGCAAAGGTCTCATCAAAATCAATGCCTCTTTCCTGCGCATAACCCTTTGCAACAAGCCTAGCCTTATACCTGTCAACTGTACCATCAGGTTTACGCTTCAGCTTGTATACCCACTTAGTGCCAATGGCCTTCTTGCCAGGAGGCAAGTCACATAAAGACCATGTACCATTCTTCATTATAGCATCATATTCAGATTGCATAGCAGCCATCCAATTTTCTGAATTTTGTGCTTCATCAAAAGAAACAGGCTCATTCTCATCACAGAGACTAGATGCAGCCATAGCATAGCAATCTGATGCAATGGAGGTACTATGAGAGCCTGAACGAGTACGATATGACAAAGGTGCATCTAATTTGCTGTCACGCAAAGTCTGCACCAGCCATTTTGGCATAGTTTTTGCCTGTTCAATATCAGCTCTCTCATCAACAAGTGCATCATGTAAATCTGCATCAGAAATGGAATGATCTGCATCATCATATGAAACCTGCAAAGGCTGAGAAGTTGCCTCATTAGGACCAGCGCTAGCCTGTCCACCTGTAAAAAGAGGCATCAAAGTATCATACATGTCTTTGGAGCTAACAGATGTCTCCTTAGTACATGAAAGCAATGGCTGAATAGCATCTTCCACAAAGACAACATCACGGCTAACCAGAATGCGTTTAGTCTGTGGATGATACAGACGATAGCCTTTACTTTCAGAACTGTACCCAACAAAAATACATTTTACTGCCTTATCATCCAATTTTCTGCGATGTTGTTCAGGCACTAATGCATATGCCAAACAACCAAAAACACGCAGATGAGCAACAGATGGCTTGCGGTCATGCCAAGCCTCATATGGAGTGATAGACTGCAACGCTTTAGTGGGACACCTGTTCAGTACATATGCTGCACACATGACAGCCTCAAGCCAGAAACTATGTGGTAAAGCCTGACTTTTGACCATGCACCTCGCCATCTCCATGAGTGACCTGTTCTTTCGTTCAGCAACTCCATTCTGTTGAGGTGTATACGGCACTATACACTGGTGTTTTATCCCACGTTCAGCCAGAAATGCATTAAAATCTGAAGACATATATTCCCCCCCTCGATCAGAACGGAGGGTGCCCATTTTACATGCTGACAGATTTTCAGCCAAAACCAAAAACTGTTTGAAGCACATGAACACTTCGGACTTTGCTTTGAGTGGATATACCCATGCATGCCTGGAAAAATCATCAATGAAAGTCACGAAGTAAAGGTAATTTCCAAAAGAGGGTGTCTGCATAGGACCACAGACATCACTATGTACAAGCTGCAATTTCTGCATAGCCCGAACTGAACCATCTTTTGGAAAGGAAGAACGCTGCATTTTGCCCAAAATACAGCCTTCACAAACATGTTTTCTAGGTGCCTCAAGTTTGGGCAAAGAGGACACCATTTCAGATTTCTGCAGGCATAACAAACTAGCAAAATTCAGATGACCAAAGCGTGCATGCCAAAGCTTTGCATCTGACATAGCCTGAGAATCATGAACTGCAGATGCCGAATCATTCACAGATCTTTCATAGTCTATGAGCTTATACAGCCCACGACATAAAATGCCAGAAGCAATAATAACATCGCCATTTGAGAGATCATGGACTGTACACCTGTCATCAACGAATTTCACAACCAAGCCAATCTTGGCTAATGCAGAAACTGATAACAGGTTCTTTTTGATCCCTGGCACAAATAAAGCATCTGACAAAGTGAAAGAACTACCATCAACAGTAGTCAGAATGATCTTACCAACTCCCATAACAGGATAAGAGGAGTTATTGGCGCATGTGACAGTATTCCCTGTAGGGGCAGGCTCGAGTGAAGAGAAGAAACTGCGCTGCGAGGTAATATGTTTGGTCGCCCCACTGTCAAAGTACCAAACATCTGAGTCTACTGCAGACATGCACTGATCATGAGAAGATGGGTCAAAACTGCAGACAGTAGTAAACGCCCATTCTTCTTCCTGCACAAGATTTGCAGACTCTGTTTTTGGTGTAGAGGCCTCTGCAACAACCATTCCAGCCTCTTTCTTCTTTGCCTCTTTAGCAGCCAGTTTTGGACAGTTCTTTATAATATGATCACTTCCTTTACAGTACTTGCAGAACAATTTCTGCTTTTCTGATTTCTTCTCATCTTTATCCTGGTTCTTCGATTGTGCAGCATTTGCAGATTTCTGCTTACTAGTAGAAGAGCTCCATTTTCCTTTGCCCTTTTGACTAGCCAGGAAAGCTTGATCTGCAACACGCATAATGGACCTGTTCTGCCTGGACTGATCTTCCTGCAACAGAACAGAGACTAATTCCTCAAATGACAAGGCATTCGGATTGCCTTTCATCATCAATCGAAGAGTAGAGGCAAAACTCTGATATGAATCAGAAGGCCATTCAGAACGGTCTGCACAAGTGAGCTATCTGGTATAACCTCATCAGCAGAAATCAATTGTTCCTTCAGGTCTTTGATCTTTGTAAGAAAATTGTCCATCGAATCACCTTCATTCATGTGCTCACTCTCCAACTGTTTTCGGAGGTAAGCAACACGAGCCTCATTCCTAGCCTGGTACAAAGTGGTAAGTGTATCCCAAGCATCCTTTGCTGTTCTGCAAGAGCGAATATGAGGAATAATGGCACGTTTGACAGACAAAGCTATCAATGCATGTGCCTGGGCATCTCTGCCATCCCAACGAATCTGCTCTGCAGTAGGTGCAACAGAAACAGCAGCACGAACAGGAATCTGCGGAATATCATCTTCGACACCATCTTCATCAGCTCCAACACCTGTATTTGCAGTACCTGTCGTTACAGGTGTAACAGGACGTCTTTCAACACCCTGCACAATGTTCCACAATCCTTTTGCAACCAGTACATGTCGCATCATATAAGCCCATAATGGGTAGTTGGTACCATCCAACTTATCCTCAACAGCCAACATACGGAATACATCACTGCTTTCAACCATGGCCGGTGACTAAAATACCTTGATGCAGAAAATTGACTGTATCTCAAAAAGTTGAACAGAACTGCCTAGACGAGTTCTACTAGACCTGTAGCAGACTTCGAGACGCTTAAATTGGCGAACAGAAACTGGTATATACCTTTGGCACAAAAGGACAAAATAGCCTGCACAAGCACTGCGATAGTGCGTTCAGAGGCCGAAACGAGCTCAGATCGCGATTTCGGCACCACAAAGCAAAGCCGTTTTGATCTCGGAAACACGCTGAGTATGCTCACCAAATTTTGTGCGAATCTGAGACTGCAAACGGAGGAGTGTCGACGGCGCCCTAGAAGAAGCAACGACCTGCTCTGATACCAATTGTTGGAGTTAGACGTCTGCGGAAGCACGCGAACAGCACAAGGAAGAAGAAGAAGCTTGGAGCACAAAACACAAGACTGAATGTATTACTAGAGAATGTACAAAGATAAGTAGCCCATTAGGGCAATCAGCGTATATACAAGCCGGGGGAAAAAAACCTCCTAAAGAGGGAAAAAAGTGCCCCGGCGGTCCTAGAGTGTTCACACAGATCACTACCTAAATATATCAACAAATTTAAGGCTGATTTGCATGCCTCTTTTGAGATGTCAAATTTGCGGCATTTGCATCATTACTTGGGCATTCATTTTATGTAAGTTGATGCAGGAGTAAATCCATGTGAAACAAAATATATTGACATGTTATTGAAGTGTTTTGGTCTTGAAAACAACAAATGTATTGCAAGTCCCATAGAAACAATTTTCAAGCTTTAAACAATGCCAAAGTTAATGAGACTTGGTGATTCATATTGTTGTGATGTTTTGGGATTGGAGATATCATAATTTAGTGTGATGGTTCACAACTCACTATGCATTATGTTCACCATGTACCTCAATGTTCTTGTAATTTGATATTAGCTGGTTAGTTGTAGGACATTGGTTATAAGGTTGTCTTTTATGCTCAATCCTTTTGTATATCAAAGGAAAACATGGTGATTGCTAAAGGGAATAAGGTTGGATCATCATACTCACTACTTGTATATTAAAAAGAGCATTGTTTTCTTGATATAAATCAATCCATTAGTACTTTATGACATGGTTGTTTGGGCCATATATCATGTAGTGAAATGGAAATCCTTTCTTATTCTATCTATTTGCATGTGTCCGTATTTTTTCATTTCCAATTTTGTGAGCGTTTTCAATATGATAGATAGACTAGGAATGTGCATAGAAAGCATATTGACTCTTTAGCTCAACTCTTAAACCTTGTTCATACAAATGTGTGTGGCCCTATGCCCACTAGGTCTTTACATGATGCACTATACTTTGTCACCTATATAGAAGATGCCATTAGGAAAGCATGGTTGTAACTTATCAAGTCTAAGGATGAGGTATTCCCTCCATTTAGAAAATGATTTGGTTCAATAAAGACTCAAAAGGAAACCAATATCAAAGATTTTCATTCAAGTAATGAGTTGTGTTCAGATCCTATGAGTTTAGCCATTTTTTCCAATCTAGAGGAATTCCAAAGAGTTTACAACTTCTTACATGCTTGTACAAAATGGTGTACTAGAGGATGAATAGAACCATTCAAGATAAATCAATTGCATCATGCTATAACCTTCAACATGGGTTTTGGGAAAAATAAATGTTAACCAATATTCATGTGGGAAGTTCCCCTTCATATTCAAATGAATGTACCTTATATGTGAAGCATGAAGATGATGTACTTACTATTATTGTTGTCTATGTGGATGGAGTTCTATCATTGGCCATAATGATATGCATATTTTTGGGTTTAAGGCTGATTTGCATGCCTCTTTTGAAATGGCAGGTTTGGGTGTTTTGGCATTCAATTTATGAAAGTTGATGGAGGCAATGCTATCTATCAAACAAAATACATTGGCACTTTGTTACAACATTTTGTTCTTGAGGATTGTAAATCTATTGCCAATCCCATGGAGAGACATGTTTAGGATTGAGTCTTCATGATATTGAAGATGTATTTGATGTTGATCTCTATCAGCAAACTATTGGAGGTCTTATTTATTTATTTATGTATGTATGTATGTATGTATGTATGCATGCATGTATGTATGTATGTATGTATGTATGTATGTATGTATGTATGTATGTATGTATGTATGTATGTATGTATGTATGTATGTATGTATGTATGCATGCCTCAAGTTGATGTTCAATTTGTTGTCTCTTATATGAGCAAGCTTATGCATATCCCACATGTCAAACATTCGAAATTATTTAATCATATCTTTTGCTATTTATATGGTACCCATCAACTTGACTTGTTTTATCCCAATGGAGGATCAATACCACTATATTTGGATTTTTTAAAAACTCAAATTGGGCTATTTGTTATAAAATTCATGTGTCCATGAGTGGTGTTTGTTTCATGCATGCTAGCTCTTGCATATCTTGTTTGAGCAAGAAGCAGCCTAGTTTGGCCACTTCTAGTTGTGAGCTTGAGTATCAACTACTATTGAGTATGTTGGCCAAAATGCCTTATGGACGATTTGGGTGTTGGTCAAACCTCTACCATCACCATATTTATTGACACTTAGAGTGCATTGGCAATTTTCAAGGAGCCCATTGTTCCATGCTCGCATTAAGCACATTGAGATGCACTATCATTATGTTACATTATGTTAGAGAGAGAATCTCTTTTGGAAAGACTTGCAAACCTTTTTATAAAGACCTTACCTCATGAGAATTTTGAATTTTTTCACAAATATTTGGGCACCAAGGAGGGATTTATTAGTATAACTCAATAGGGATGAGTGTGAACACACTCAGGACAATTGGGAAAATTTTTCCCTCTTTAGGAGGTTTCTTCTTGGCTTCTATATGCACCCATAACCCTAAAGGATAGTTATCTTTGTATAATATAGACTTAGTAATACACTCTATGCTATGCTCCTAACCTTCCTATTCATCCTAATGTTGCTTGTGCGTGTTCAAGGTTCCCAAATTCTAGCATAGGATTCACTAGAATCTAAACAAATACGAACAAGATTGATCAAAGATTATCACATATGGTCCAAGGAGTGAGCACTTCATGTATATCTTTGAAACTCAAACCAAATGACTCCACATTTATCACATTTGAATGTACACATGATTAGTCTTTACACAAGTGACACCCATGGATCGTTCCCACCACAACTTATGCAATGGATCACTCCCATCTCAACCATGTTTGAAGCTTACCTTTAGTAAAATACCCTTTTAAACATAGGTAATATTTTGGTTCTTGAATCTTCTTCTCCATTGTCATGCCCTTGATATATTCATATCCATGTATTATCCATAAACATAGGACAAAGTACACTTTTGTGCAATATTACAAAGTACAATTTTGTGCAATATTACAAAGTACAATTTTGTGCAATAATATTATGAACGCTTGTTATGAGCCACATGCTTCAAAGATAAGCAATTGGCGAGTGATGGACTCACTCCTTTGATAGCAAAAGAGCATTTGGAGTCCTTAGAGCTGAAGTGTTCGAATTTCTGCTTTGGAAGGCCACAAATTGAGAGAACGGCCCACACGTTGAACCTTTTGTGAGGTTTAGACGCGTTGCCAAACCCCTGACGAGTCGAGTCAGACGCGAATCTCGCTTTCAAAGGTGGATCGATGTGCTTTGAAGTTCTATGTGGCTGGCGCTCGTTCTTTCCATTGCTTTAGAAGTCCTACATTTTCTGTTCCCCTATCCTGAAGGAATGATCGATGCCTCTTGCTGTTCCTCATCTTCGACCTCTTCAGTGTTTCATTGGACGTGTCCTGCATTTTGATCGAAGATTCACGTTACCATCCGCGCATGTGGGCACGCAGGTTCTACGTACATTTACATAGCAACAATATCAACATGTTTGTGCCCCCTTCTAAGGAGAAGGTGTGCTCCTCCTGAAGATCTTCTGCTCTTCTGCTCGCCAAGTTTCTTCTGACTTTGTCAAGAGTAGATGCACATCGACAATTCAGAAGGTCTCTTATCCTGACACGTGATGTTCACAGATTGCATAACTTTCGAGGTCGAAGAGTTCGTTTCTTTTGTAAGATCGTCAAGGAATCGAATTGCAAGTTTCCGCGAGAGTTTTGTAATATTTGACTTTTCGATACGCCGCCCTACCCAGAAGTGCTTTAACTTGGCAAAGTTCATTACACACCTTGCAGAGACAAAGTGTCTATAATATGAACTTGGGTCCTGTTTACCGATTCATAAGTTCTTTGGCTTGCCATCAATCGTTATACACCTTGCGATGGGAGCAATATGTGAAGCCCATGCCAATACTTCGATAATCAGGTTGATTGGAGTAATGAAGTCGGATTGAACTGATGCCTTTCTGATCAGGCTGTGAATTTGCAGTTGCTTCCTTTGTCTCGCAGTTTGTCAAGTATAAGAATGCATATCTGACCATGCATCATTGATGAAAGGGAAAACCCTTGCAGTTGTACTATAATTTTCAGTATGGAGGTTTGGATCCTGCTGGCAGCTGCCGGATCTGGTTATCTTGCTAGGAGGTGGCAAAATGCACAGAAACCAAAAGGATCATCAGCAGATGAAGCGGAGGATGAGGCTGGTGCTGGGCCTTCACATTCCATGCCTTCAAGTAGAGGAAGGTATCGCCATTTCTCATGTTCAGAAAGACGGCAATCTGGAAAACTTATTCATACGAAGGGCAGTCCTTCTTGGACCAGGCCAAAGACCTCAGTCAACACCTCAGAACACAATGCAGGGGTTAAGGTGGGAGGGGATGACATCAAGAACACAGATGGAGAACATCACAAATGCAGTGACAGAAGTGCCTGTACAATCTGCTTGGATTCAGGAGAATTGGACCCTGTGGAAACTTCTTGTGCAAGGTTGGATATGCAATCAAAAGATGATGACAAAGAGACAAGCTCTATAACAACAGGAGGTAATGATAGTTCCTCACAAATGCACTCAGGAATTAGTCTTCCCCAGAGTCAAACTGAGGAGGGGCATGGTGTTGATGGGGACACACAGGAGTATCATGAAGTGAGATCTTTTGGGGATCCTCTGTACTTAATGAGATCAGGGTCTGGAAAACGATCAAATGACAGTTTTGATGGAACAACAGTTAAAGGTAGCCAACTGTGTCAGGATGGTTATGCAGGGAAGCGCATGAAAGATGCTGTGGTAATAACAAAAGACACTAACCAAAGTGAGGCCTCAGCGCTGGGAGCCTGGATGCCAGGTTATTGGGATGTTTCGGAAGGTGTCTTTGTGTTGGATACTGAGAGTCTTCTCATACATCAAGGTGACAGAAGCAGGGGTAGCAGTAATAGCTCACGCAAAAGCAGGACTCCCAACAAATATGGTAGGAGTAAAGGTATAAGGAAAAGGATTCTTGCAGGTCAGAAACCAATGTCATCCTTGGAGAGTTGTCTCTCAGCACAGTTGGATGACGATAACAGTAGAAGGCATAATGGCTCTGTTCGACACTCACATAGACAAGTTCTTAAAGACTCATGCTCATTTGCAAGTGAAGGTAAGGCAGGTCCCTCTAAAACAGAATTCGCCATTGGATTGCCTTCAATCTCAAGGATTCCATCCAGAAAGTTTTCGAGTAAATCAAGGACCCCTAATATATCTGAATGTGATCAAAACGTAAATGAAGAACCCTTCAACCCTTTTGCTTGCCAGAGGTATAAGAGCACTGATGGTGTCAAGTGGGAGAGCAGGAAAGGTAAGATTTTGTGTCATTATTGAAACAATATGATCTGTATGATTTTACTCTTTCTCTATTGCTGTATCGAGACAGTACAGTCTGTATGAGATTAATTTTTCATAATTTTTGTTTCATGGTTTTGTAGTTGTGCTATTTTCAACTAGTTTTCTATCTCATATAGTGACCTTTGGATTATGTATGGACCATGTTTATTTGGATTCTCGCTCTAATATTTGGTTTGCCAATTTACCATGCTGCAGAATTAATCTAGCTCTGATCTTTTTCCAGGTTTTGAGCCTTAATGTTTTCTATATGAGTTCGAATGCCTTTGATGGACTCATTTTTCACTTATACTCTATTGCATGTATTTTTTATCTTGATATGGTCATGGATGTTGAAAAAAATGTTTGATCATATTTAAGATTGTTTCTATAATAACTTTAGGTGTATTTTGGTTATAAAATTTTTATTATTGGATGAAATTGTAATAATCTGGTTCTTGGTATGGAGACTAGTTATCATTTGCAGAGAACAATTTTTTATTTGTAATCATAGGTATAAACACATGTGAAATGCTGTGTTTTGTGGCAACCTTAAGTGAGGAGGTGGAGAGATGTATGCCAACTTGTGCAGATACACATTTACTTTTTTGTGAAACTTTCATGAAGTACAAGTCACTGTTTTTTCCCCTTTATAAAGTATAGTTGTTGCGATTAGAAAATGTCATACTTCGACCCAGCCTCACCCACTTTCGAAATGCTACGGAACTTGGTGAGCATTGTCATTGCAATATATACCACAAAATTATTTGGAGAGTTTTATGTGCCTCAGAATTTGATTTGAGCTCATTTCAACCTTTGAATGCACTATCACAATGATTATGTAAAATTTCATCCCTTTATGCCAATTTTCGGTTGGGTTTTTGTTCATCATATAAGCCCCAAAATTTTTTTATAAGTGTAGCGGAGTTCCATGGGTACCTCTCTTCAACTTTTTCACGAAACAACCAATTTTCTACATCAAGGTACATTCATTAGCCATGGTTGTGAACACATGTATTTTGCATGTTGGCTCTTGAGGATAATTTGGATGGGTCCAACTTCCAACTATCCATTATGGGCACACATGATGATGGTTGCAATATTTTTGTCTTAGGACAATCTTTAAATCGATGCTATCCTAAGTATCCATAGCACAAACCTTATCTCATTGCCTTCTCTTTTTGCTCAGGGGCAAGAATCCACTAATTATAAGCCTTCTGAGCTAGAGAAGACATCTTTCTTTTAGCTCCTGAAATTGTCTTGATCATGTGCACTTGCTTAGCCTCTTTTTGAGGCTGTGAAGTGGTCAAAACAGGAGCTCTAGAGGATGAGGGCTGACTCATCTTAGTCCATGAGGACCTTTGGCCCTTGGAGCCTATGCCCCTATGACCATCCTCATAGACTAGTCACTAGAGCAATCTCTATGGCCTGTGCCAAAGAGTGAAACCTCTCCTTTCTCACTAAAGTCATATCGTTTCTCTCAATCCCAAGGCAAACTTGTGGACTTGGAGAAACACTGGGATGGAATCTGGTTCTTTAAGAAGTACCTCCTTGTATTTATCGGCATAGTCCTCAATTGTCTAGTTTTTTTGACTAATGAAATACTAGGTGTCAGTGTCCTAGACCTCTCGTCTCGTGGCACGAAGTTATTATAGAACAAGATTCTAAACTTTTCCCAAGTAGTGGGCTTTTCCTTATCTTGTTCTATTTTGTGCCACCACCTATGGGCAATGTCCGTGAGATTGTATGTGTCCGTGAGATTGCAATGTCCGTGAGATTGTCGATGAGATTGTATGTGGCTCAGCACTCCGTGAGATTGTCCGTGAGATTGTATGTGGCTCAGTGTTGCTGAGCCACTGCTCAACAACGTCAGCAGTACATGCACTAGTAGAGCCATGGTAATGTGATGGCTTGAGATCCTCAAGCTTCCATCTTGCCTCTCTAACTGGACACCCTCATTGGAGATTTTTGGAGTCTGATGTTCACCTAGAGCCACAACTCAATCCCTAAAAAATCCCACTCTTAGGCATAGCTTCATCTTTCGTTTCGTGGCTCTAAGATAGTTTGAAGTGTGCTCTCTAAGTATGATATTCTAGTGCTCATGGTTTCTATAGTGTTTATAGGATGCTCGACCATGTGCGTATCTTCCCTATGAAGTGATGAAGGTCCTGACTCCATGTCTAGGAAAGTGTAAGTTCTTTTCTTTTATGGTTATTTAAAAAAAAAAAAGTGTTTTTATGTTTTTATGTATGTATGGACATCTAATAAGCATTAAGAACAACAAAATCAAAGGCTACTATTAGTAAACTCTCTATTTTCATGCATCAAACAATCATGCATAGAAGTTTTGAAAATTTCGGAGCGAAATCGATAATCTGAAATAATAACCGAAGCGCCCTACACACACTTTAATCACAAGTGTGTTGGCGGGTACCAAAGTCACATGGGGACGGGGACGGGTCCGGGGAACGGTGGTGTCCCCGAGACGGGGACGGAGCTTAGGGTGTCCGAAGACGCGTCCCCGGGACGACACTAAAAAAGTGTTGATTTTTTTTTAATATTCAAATGAAAGTTATGTCGAATGACTGAGTTAACACATGAGATGACCAATAACAACAAAACCTTAGAGAAAAGGTGTTTCTTTAAGTACAAACATGTGGAGAGTATGTTTAACATGAGATGACCAATAACAACAAAACCTTAGAGAAAAGGTGGTTCTTTAAGTACAAACATGTGGAGAGTATGTTTAACATTCAAAGTTGATTCCAAAAAAGACAAGTGACAAGTCATATGTATTTCATCATGTCAAAAACAAGATTATGAATCATCATCATCATCATATGAAAATTTCATATACATGAAAAGAGCTAAGACTCAAGGGTCAATCATCATCTAGCATACATGATATGGAATAATCATGATAACAAAAAGATCTTACATCATACTCTCGATCCACAAAATGACTACATATGACTTGAACATAAATGTAATGAATGTAGAGAATCCAAGTGGGCAGTCTCATTTTTTGTAACATAATCAATGGCTTCTTCTTCTTCATGTTCTTTATTTGCCACTTGATTTGACCCCTATGCGACCTCCCATTCTTTGAAAAGATCTCCTTTCATGCAATGGAACCTTGCTCAAGCCTTCAAAGTTCACACATGAAATGCTTGAGCCTTGCTATGAAGCCTCTAAGTGAACGTGTGGCGGGATGAGCTTAAATGAGGCCTATCTATGCTTGTCTTTGAGGCCGAAACGACCTTCTAGATGTCTCAAGAAAAGGAAAAAATAGATTGGTAAGCAAAATCAGAAATGGGAACCCAATTTAAGCTCTTGAAAAGTCTCCCTCCAAACTTCCAGATCTGCCATCCCGTCCCGGACAGCTTCCATCACATGAAAATGTCCCTGGGATGCATCCCGGGGACGGATAGCTGTTACAGGCATGAGTGGGGGGATGGATACCGTCCCCGTTTGGCGTCCCGCCTCCAATCGAGTCGGGGACGGCGTCCCGGCGTCCCTAGGGCACGGGGACGCGTCCCCATGTGACATTGGCGGGTACACAATAACCAACCAAAAGACCAAAGGGCACTACATGCCCTGTGCAAAAATCCACGTGCTTGCGGCACAAATATCAATTAAACAAGAGCAGTAGACGTGCATGCTTTCTTCTCTCCATACTTGCATAAAGTCATGCTACCATCCTATTTTACAAAAAGTCATGAGATTGACAAGCATATTATCATCTACGAGAAACCAATGCTTATCCTATGTGATGATTGATGCACAAAAGAGACTAAAATTGCATGTCTTGACAACAAAGCTTATCTTCAGAGTGAAGAAATCCACTTGAAGAGATAATGCAGATGCTGGTTCTATTTTGTGCCACCACCTATGGGCAATGTCCGTGAGATTGTATGTGGCCGTCTATATCTTATGCCTATTGTCCACGATATGGCATAAGCACAAGCAGGACTTCCACTTGCTGAGTCATTGCTCAACAACGTCAGCAGTACGTGCACTAGTAGAGCCATGGTAATGTGATGGCTTGAGATCCTCAAGCTTCCATCTTGCCTCTCTAACTGGACACCCTCACTGGAGATTTTTGGAGTGTGATGTTCACCTAGAGCCTCCAATTCAGTCCCCAAAAAATCCCAGCTCTAAGATAGTTTGAAGAGTCCTCTCTAAGTATGATATTCTAGTGCTCATGGTTCCTATAGTGTCTATAGGATGCTCGACCATGTGCGTATCTTCCCTATGAAGTGATGAAGGTCCTTACTCCATGTCTAGGAAAGTGTAAGTTCTTTTCTTTTATGGTTATTTTTTTTAAAGTGTTTTTATGTTTTTATGTATGTATGTATTTGGAATTTTTTGTATATACACATATAAAACATTCTAATATATACATATATATCATCAACTTTATATATAATGCATGTAATATGGATATAATGCATGTAATATGGATATAATGCAAGTAATATGAATATAATGCATGATAATATCTCAAAATAGAGCAAAAAAAAAATAAAAATCGAAAAAAATAAAAATTGGGATTAAATCGTTTAAATCGTTCGAGATTTAAAAGATTTTTATTTTACGAAAAAATCGCGATTTTTTTGTACTATGACGTACACCTAATTTGCATAAAAAACAACAAAATCAAAGGCTACTATTAGTAATCTCTCTATTTTCATGCATCAAACAATCATGCATAGAAGTTTTGAAAATTTCGGAGCGAAATCGATAATCTGAAAAAATAACCGAAGCGCCCTACACACACTTTCGGAGCGAAATCGATAATCACAAGTGTGTTGGTGGGTACACAATAACCAACCAAAAGACCAAAGGGCACTACACGCCGTGTACAAAAATCCACGTGCTTGCGGCACGAATATCAATTAAATAAGAGCAGTAGACGCGCGTGCTTTCTTCTCTCCATACTTGCATAAAGTCATGCTACCATCCTATTTTACAAAAAGTCATGAGATTGACAAGCATATATGCATCTACGAGAAACAAATGCTTATCTTATGTGATGATTGATGCACAAAAGACTAAAAATGCATGTCTTGACAACAAAACTTATCTTCACACTTGCAGAGATAATGCAGATGCTGCAAGTGATCACGAACCATCCTTCTTGAGTTTCCAAGTTGAAGTCGATCATCCTTGCATCGAAAAAGACCTCTTGTGAAGCTCCTTGACTATGAACAATCAACTTTGAAGCTCTGAGCCTATGGTTTACCAAGGCCAAATGGTATCTTCCAAGTGTTCATTGGATAGCTCTCAAAGTCAACGCCAAAAGCGGAGCTAGATCTTGATGTGAAGGCCTCTTGAACAACAAGAAGAGGAGATCTTGGTGAAGTATAGCTCCTCCCTTCACATGTAGAGAGGCGCATGGGCGCTATCGAGGCATCTAGGCGGCCGCTCGGGTAGATCCTCCTTGCTTGGGCATTGTTGTGCATGCGAGGCTCCCATGGGAGGGCTCCTGGACTCCTTTGAGGGGGTCCTATTCCCTCCTCCTTTGAAGAAACAATCTCATGAAGCTCCTCACGTCGACGCTCTAGGGAGAAGTGATAACAACGATGAATTCGAACATCGCCTGCTAACTTCGAAAAAACCCCTTAACCTTGCTTTGATACCAAATGTAAAGGCGTGCTCCTAAATTCTCTCAAGAAAGGCTGAAAATATTAAAGGCATGATTGTTGTGTGTGCAACTCTCCGCCCATCTTTTATATCCTCTTGCATCCAAAATAGCAATGATCTTAAATGCTCTAGCGTGGACATGTGGCCATCATGCACACTCATCCCAATTACTCCTTAGGTACCTTAGGATATCCCCCGAGCTAGGGACCTTGGCTATGCTTAGCTCTTGCCCCACACACACATGTAAAGGTCTTTGTAGACCAATGTCTAACACTTGATGCCTTCGAGGTGATGAGTATATTCATTGCTTAAGCTCATATTGATAGTGGACAAAGCTTTTTTATCTCTAGATATAGTTGCTACATCTGGTCCCCCAAGAATTTGTCTCGGTGTTGATATTGCTCTTGCTCCATAACTTCACCTATGGTTAAGGATGAAGAAGCACTTTGAGCTTGAGCTATGAACTTGTAAAATTATACAGTAGCATCAATATGTATGCCTATCCCCCTAACGGCCTAACTTCAACTTCCACTTCCTCCCACAAATCATTGATTATGAGATTCGAAAAGATATTGAAGCCTAGTCTGCCATGTATGGAAATTATCTCCATTGAAGTAGTTTGCTAACAATATCTTGGAGCAAGCCATCATCTTCTCTTTGATAAAAGCAAGGATTGTTAGACAAGTTGAATATGATCAATTGCTCCTATAACTCTTCACTACGTTGCTTTGATAACCTATTGTTAGCAAATAGGAGTTACAAACCCGCACATAATTGTTTTTGATGGATGATGTGATGAGTCCAAAAGAATTGCTTTTCAAATTTACTTTGACTTTCGACTAGAAATTAAGGTTTGGCTTGAAGGGTAAATGTTGTTGGATGATGGAATGTCATATATGGTTGGAAAGCTTCACTTGAGCACTACAAGAATCTGTAGAAATTATCACACCCAACTTTTGACCAATTTTGACTAGGTTTGACCATGATGTTGACCACCAAGTTGACCAACAAGGTAGGATTCCCCTAGTGGAAGGTGGACCCATTGACCATTTTGTCTGCATTTTTTTGACAATTTTGCTAACATAGGCTCCTCCTCCACATCCAAGATCTCCAAACAAGCACCTCCAAGAGTTCCAAGCAACACCTCCAAGAGCATGTAATAGATGATGCAAATGTGCCTCAAGTGTTGCCTTTTTATAGGCTGAGCTATCCATGCATAAATCTGCCACGAAAAGCCAAATAAAGCATATCTGTTCCCAAAATAAGGGAAAACACTAACTAGGCTTTTCAAATTTTTTGTCTAGTCTAAGGATAGCCATGTGTGCTGCATTTAGAAGGACACATGTCTTATTTGTTTGCCATTGGATCCATATGATGTGTCTTTATTGACATTACGATACATGTCACTAATTTTTAAAGTGATTTTCATGTGCTTTTCTGAAATTAGGGTTTTAGATTTGAAGGGCTAAATGTGGTCAGATGGTAAAATGTTACATATGGTCGCAAAGCTCTCTGTGGGTACTTCAAGCCTGCATGAATATCTTCTCATGCACATTTTTGCCAATTTTGACCAGTTTTGACCAAATCATTGATCTTATTTGACCTGGTTTGACTTTTGACCATGTCCTAATGCATAGTTGCAATGCAATGCATTGCGAATCCTTCACAACATGTTGCTAACACCCCTTATGTTGCTAATGGATTTGCAACTTGTTGCGTACCCAACAAAGGAAATTCCTCCCCAAAGATGCTATTCATAATTATGGAAGTAATATATTCACAAAAAAGTGGTATATTGTTGTTTGTCCCATGGGTTCTCAATTTCTAATTTGACAAGCTTTGGAAATCTAGTTATAGAAGCTGGAAGGAGGTTGGTTGCAAATAAATAGTAAAAATTTTTTTGACAGAGACATGCCCAAAACTATTTGGTGTTCCTAATCTCGAATTATTTGTTTGTGGATTGTCAACTTGTTGTATACCACATGATCAACAAATATTATAGATCATAGCTATTGATCTTATCGAATGTATACATAATTTTCTCATGTTCTATCCAATGGAAATTCATACGGAAGAAGTTTATTCTAGAATTGAATCAAATCATAGGCATAAGGCTAAACAGAGGGGGGGAAAGTTCTTATGTGATTGTAGTTTGGGTTGTAGCTAGACCAAAGTTCTTTCCCTACCTTCAATCCTTTATTAGTGTGAAATGATCTATTTATCACAATACACAATAATATTTCTAATCATAAACCTTGAGAAAGGTTTAGCTAATGCAACATGGACTCTCAACCTATATAAAGGTGCACTAAATTGTATAACATTCCTCTAAGCTAATTTAAATGATTGAATATATGTGATGCCTACGTATCACAATTCTTTTATAACATAAACCCTTTGAATCATTTGTAGATTTGATGTTCATCATTTCTAGCCAAAGATCGTAAATGATAAGCTTAAAGAATCAAATCATTTGAACTAAAAGGATATATCATAGATTTTTCCCTTTAGGTGTTCTTAATGAGACTCACAAAGTATAATCCTCTACCTAGTGAACTTGTACTCACCAAGCCACATAATGCTTTGGGAGGCATATGCAATTGACAAATACAAAGTGGACTACTCGAGTCTCGATCGATGGCGAGTTACATGTAATATGTAAAAATTTTACCATCTTATATTTTGTGTTTTTTGAGGCAATTCAAGGATATATACACCTAGGATACCTAGAATCTAAAAATAATAAAAAAACAATCCAAGAAAATATGATTCGTATGCAACTTGCGGTTCGCAAATCCAACCCGTTGGTATGTTGGGGTAAAGGCCCTAAATGACCCCTCATAGTTGTACACTTGTGTATAGGCCTTTAAAAGGCTGATTATAGTCATTATAAGTCATGGCCAAGTTCAGTGTGAACTTGGCCAGGTCCTAAAAATAATAACTTAAACTAAAGTTAGGGTCCTCTCTTCTTTCTCTCTCTCTCTCTCTCTCTCTCTCACCCGCGTGTGCTACTGGACATTCACCTGCCTGCTGTTCAGTCAAGAGGTGCTCCATTTGAGCTTCTCCATCTGCTGAATACTCTCTTTTGCTCCAACAGTTGGTATCAGAGCTCCGTTGAGGCATTAGAGCAGCTGCGTTTCAGTTTTCAGCAGGGTTTTCTTCAGATTTTGCAAGATCTTCGCATTTTATCGCGAAGAAGGTGCCCAAAACAGAGACATCAGCATTTCTGGGGTGTTCTACTTCAGTTTTTGCAGGTTTTTCTGAGTTTTGTCGCGAAGAAAAGGGTTAAAAGTGAAGCACCACACCTTTGGAGCAGCATAAACTTCTTTTCACGTGATATTCTTTGATTTCATCGCGAAGAAACTGTTCCTCTTTGTCTTATTGCTCAAAACAGGCTATTTCTAGGTGTTTTGCAGGTGTACACAAGTGTTCCACAGTCCAAAACACCAATATACAGGTCTAACATTTCATGTATTGAAGTGTGGCATGAGAAATTTGCTTATGTAGAACAAATTGTGGGATTTTCTCTGAATTTTTCAAAATTCTGAAGAGAAAATTTGGGGCTTTTGCTCCCTTTTGCTCCTAAAGGCTTCCATATAGCCTTATGTATACACTTTGAGGTCAAGAAAAGTCAAATTTGCTGATTTGAAGCATAAATTGACTTGCTTGAATTTTCTGCAGGTAATTTCAAAAAATTACAGATTTTAATCTTGTGGTCCAACTAGTCTGTGTTTTGCTCCAGTTTTCTTCCACAACAGTTTGAAGCCATTGTGCATCATTTTTAGAAGTGATACTCTGATTTGGTGCATTTTTGCCCAAATTTCAGCATATTAACTTCTTCATCGTGCAATCATGGCGTCATCCTCCTCAGATGTGAAGAATCTATTTGAGATTCGACGTTTTGAGGGAACAGGTTTCGATTTATGGAAGGAGAGAATGTAAGGTATTCTCTTCTTGAAGGATTGTGATAGGGCATTGGAAGTAGAAAAACCAGAAGATATGTCACAAGAAGCTTGGTTGATCTTGAACAAGAAAGCTGATACGTATATCAAGATGGTCGTCTCTGATGAGATCTTGGTATATCTCAAAGGGCTGACCTCTGCTTCAGAAATATGGGCAAAGCTGAAAGCAACTTATGAGAACACTACGCCTGTGAACCAAGTGCATTTGATGCGGAAGCTTGTTTGTATGCAACTTGATGAGTCCAAGAGTGCAGCTGAACACTTATCCCTCTTTACAGGTACTTTGTCACAATTGCAGGACTTAGATATGGCTGCTTTTGATGAAAAACTTAAAGTCATCTTCTTGCTTATGACACTTCTTGACTCTTGGGAGACACTGGTAGTCTCATTGTCCAATAACCCCAACCTGACCTTTGATGGTGTTAGGGGTTCTATACTTAATGAAGAGATCAGGAGAAAAGCAGGTGGTGAAGGTGGAAGCTCAGCTGACATGGTTAGAGGTAGGACAGATAAGAGGAGTAATAATGCACAAAGGAACAAGAGTAAGAGAAGGGAAAGAGGTAATGGAAGCAAAGGTAAAAGCAATGATGTGACTTGCTATCAGTGTGGCAGGAAAGGCCACAAGAAACTTGATTGCCGCTATTACAAGGCACATCTTGAAAGAAATAGGAATGTTGGAGATAAAAAGAAGGGCAAGAAAGAAGACAAGACTGATGCACAGGACAACCAAAAGGACAAAGAGAAGGCCAATGTGGCCACTAATGTAGTCATAGAGGAGTTGTAAGATGTTGAGGATATTTTGTGCACTACTTTATCAGCTATGATACTTATGCATATGATTTCTCTCTGAATGTTCATACACAGGACATGTCGATCACCAAAAGTGATCTTATTGATGCTTTGCTTACTGTTAATGATGCATTGGCCCAGACATGGATAGTTGACTCTGGTGCTTCTTTTCATGTGACTCCTATCAAGGAGTGCTTTTCTACTTTTACTGCAGGCAGCCATGGCTATGTATACCTTGGAAACAATAATGCTTGTTCCATTGAGGGTATTGGCACAGTGCATTTCTCTACAAATGGCACTAATGAGCTGGTTTTGCATGATGTGCGTTATGTACCAGGGATCAAGAAAAGCTTACTCTCTGTGGGTATAGCATTCTCTTTGAGAGAGGATCATGGAAAATGACAAAGGGATCAAGGCTGATTGTGAAAGGCATAAAAAAGGGAACTCTCTGTTGCTTGCATGGGAAAGCCTTATCAGGCAAGTTCATTGCTTTGGCTGAAGTTTTAAGAGCTTGATGCTAAAGGCACAAAGCTTGATTTTTGTAATGAATGTCAATATGGAAAGCAAGTGAAATGTAATAAAGTAAGTCTATGATCCAAGGGTCTGGCCGGTTCAGACAGATCTGAAATCGGACACCGTTTGGTCATCCGTGTGTATGACCAAAGATCTCGAGTTTAGACTTACTAGGAGGTCTTGTGCTCTTGTGAACAAGTGATCCACTTAGCTTAGTGGTTAAGTCTCAAGGATGTGAAGGAGGAGGTCTTGGGTTCAACCCCCATGGGGTACATGGGGAGAGTGTTTTGCCCAAAGAGCTCTAGAGCCTTCTAGAAGCATCCACTTGAGTTAACTCGAGTTAACTGGGACACTTGGCGCACATGTAGTTACATGGCTGACACTTGGTTGGTTAGTATCCACCTGCCCAAGAAGGCAGTCCCCTGGAGAGAGCTATATATAGAGGCATTTGGTTGGGAGGAGAGTCATCTCTCTAGCATGTGGTGGTCGTAATCTTCATTCTCTTGCATTGGTATCAGAGCAAGCTTTCATGGTGACCTTGGTGGCTCATCATCTTCCCTAAGCTCTCATGGAGACCTTGTTCTTATCATCTTCATTGAGCATTCATATTATGCTTTTGTTCTCTTGCATTGATTATTCTCGGAAATCAGACATCCGCGTGAATAGCTTCTCATCCGCATGAATAGCTTCTTATCGGAGCTAGAACTGCATAAAGGAGCAAAAGCATAGTCCTATCTTCAGCATGTTCTGCACGGGATTCGATCCCATGACCTCCCACAACGGACGTGCTTCGCTTATCCAAGAGAGCAGGCTTTTTGTGTGACTTTGTGTCCAAACAAATCAATGTAGAGCTGTTCTTGCTGCACAGTAGCAGCTTACAAAAAGAGTTCAACTGCAGCCGGTGGCCCGAGGAACTCATAACCCAGCACTTCGCAAGGCATTTACATATCCATTCCGCCATAAGGCCGCAGCAGAAGCTCTTAATAAGGAGCTAAATAAAAAGCTATCTCCTCCACCGGATTCGAACTCAAGCGCCAAGTTTGGGAGGTCTTCGAAGTACCCAAGGTGCTCAAGTTTCTATGTGTCCAGAAACTACAGAACACAATCTTAATCTTAAGTCAGCGCTGAAGATCGGGAGGCATCAAGGACACAGAGTACATGAAGATTCAAGCAACTGTTGCACTCAATTGTTGCAACCCGAAACTCGAAATCTATTGAATCTTGGGAGCAATTTTCTTTAGCCAAAGAAACAAGCAAAGACAATTAAAGTTTGAGCAAAGTTTGAAGAAAGCGAAAGCTATGGAGTAAAGATCCGGAGGCCTTTGGTGATCAAAGTTAAACCAACTTTGAATTCGGACCAAAGTCTTGAGAGAATCACTCTTCCAAAGGATCAAGGGATGGACGAAGCTTTGATCAAAGCTAAGTATTTTCCAGTTTCTACTTGGCCTTAATGCTTGAATATCTTGTTTTCATTATTCTACACTTAATCCTAGATGCACATTGAAATAGCCAAGATTTCAATCGATTAAGTCTATATTAGAATAATGAATTAATCCATTTCTTATTTCAAGCATTAGTTTGCATTAAGGAAAGACTTGATTTAAAAAGATCCTTGTGCATCAAAGAATGTATTTTGGTAGTTTAAATACATATTTCCTTTCCATTGAGTAAGTTTTCTATTGCACCTCAAGGGTATGTTTTTATATCATAGTGCATAAGGATAAAGGAAAGGATATTCATGCATCAGGATTGCATGATATACATTCTTAGTACAAAAAAAAAAAAAAAATAGTGCATCAAGCTCATGCGTGATTGTTGTATTATTTTCTGGGCATGCAAAAAACATGCATGCATACGCATGTGAGTATATGCTTTTGCATGTAGATACATGCATTTGCATGATAGAATGGAATGCTGTTTGCAAGTAGATATGAGAATGTACTCTCTTAGTATTTAGCTTACTTTATAAAGCTCGTAGTTTGACATTAGGGAAGACCAAGGACTAGTTAGTTGCAAAGACATACTAGTTCTAATTTGCAACTCAAGTAATTAGTCGATTTCTTCCCAAGTCGATACTCCGCTATCAAAGACAAATACTTAATGACAATTAAGTATGATAGATGTCTTGCTAGGTATAAGTAAGCACTAGGAGAAAGTTAAGTAATAAATTTTCTTGATGACCAAGAAAATTTAATTACTGCAAACTCTTTTGTGATGTATCTAAGTCCCGGATGTACTTAGAAAGTCATGCGGATAAGCTTTACTTGATTAGTTACATACTTTATGTAACTTCTCAAGCATCCCAAGGTTGGATGAGAACGTCAACTATATTTCCAAGTTCCTTGAGTACTCTTCTATTTAGAAGATTTCGAAAATTTAAAGAAGTTTCTTTGTGGTTTCAAGATTTGTATCTCATGATGAAACCTCGGTAAGTAACTTTTTGGAATTGAGATATGAAATAGTCAAGCCTTCTATTTCATGATGAATTTATTGTTGGGAAGGTAGATGTTCCAAGTAGAGGATCTTAATTGATTCATGAACTCTTCCCAAAATACACATAAATTCATATTATATGATAGGTCCAAGGAATGATGAAGGCAAAACCTCTTTAGGATATAAATGTTTTGCCAAGATATAAAGGTACCAAGCTTTTATAAATTTTTATTTGATTTCATCAAGGGGTGATGGAAATCAAAGGTTAAACCTCAACATCAATTGATCCTTGACATCAATAAAAGGATGTTAGGTTCTATAATTGCATCTCTGGTAAATGATGCAACTAGCTAAGCAATCTTTAGGAAATAATACAAGTTCCTAAAGACTTGAAGCAAGTGTGAATTTTTCATTTAGGAATAGAAAAGTTCCAAGAAATGGATCTTAAATCCATGAACTTCTCCTAAACAAGTTATAAAGTTCAAAGTGTTCATAGTTGCATTACTATTGGATCAATCATCAATAGATGCTGGGACTCTAAACATAAATTTGATTAGTGAAATATGTTTAGAGGACTCTAGTAACATCTGAAGATTGACCAATAATAATGAGTCTTGTATCAAACGCAAGAATAGAAGTCGATATCACATAAACGAAAAGTCAACTTAAACTTTCATACTGGCAAATGTGATATTTTGTCTCTAGTTTGATACTCAAGAAATGAATACAATTGAATCAGTAAATTTTTTGGATATTATTTGAAAGAATTTCTTTCAAATGTTCTTTTTGCAAAAGATTCCAAGATGAATCATTTGCTCAAGTTATTTGATTCCCTAGAAGGAATCTCAAGTCTTTGAAGAATGGCATTCTTTCCAGTATTAAGAATGAAATTCTTCATACTCTTTAGTCTGTAAGTAGTTCCTTAGCAATTCCCAAACCACTAGAAGTGGTATTTCAAGTCCTATTTGTGATATAACCTAAAGGTATATCAAAGATTCTTAGCTTTGGAATCTGAGAGGCATAAGTGTATGCTTGGACTTGACAAAGATCTCTAAAAAATCCTGCAGGTAAGCAAAGAAGCTTAAGATAGTTTAAGAGATCTTAAAAGATAAAGACTAAGTCTTTATTTTTGTCGCAAGTATCAACCAGACTTGATCAAGCTTGGCCATGATTGTCCAAGAACATGCGATTGGAACTACCCTGTAGATTGCCCAAGTATTGGCAATAAAATTTTTCTTTAGGAATGATTCACTCAAGTTCCATTTATCGAATGGAAAATTGTGAAAAAGTAAGCTGTTCCAAGTTTGAACAGAGTGAAGTAATTCCAAGTATGTAGTCTGCAACCGTGAAGACGGTACTTAAGTCTATGGAAGGTAAAACATAAGTGTTTGCCTATCCTTCAAGGGATTTTGGTACAAATCTAGAGAGCATGAGCAGATGCTCAGACTTATGCAGTAGAGAGATTCCTATAAAAGTCCTGGCCAGGATAGGTACCTAAAAGCATTAGTAGAAAGGAATCTAAAGACAAGAAGCTAAAAGCTCTTGTCACTACGAAATTGGTCAAGGATAAACCAATTGAACTTGAATTCGAGAAAATTCAAGTACTTGGAATTCTAATTGGTTTTCATTTGAAAACCCTAGCAAAAAAGATTGGAGATATTCTATTAAAGGTTTTCAAGTTCCCAAGGTTAAGCACAAGATCGTGAAACGATCATGTCAAGGGATTAAAACCTAGAATATCAAGATAGAGATAGTGCCTGAAATTGCAAAATTCTTGTTAAGAATTAAAGCTAGAAGGTTCTCTATCTAGAGATGTTGTAGACTTTAGGATAAAATTCACTCACACGTCAATGTGAGTATAAAATAGGGTGGTATGGGACACCAGATTTTAAACTCAAATTGATGTAGGAAAGATGGTATGGGACATCGGACCGTGAGATGATGATTATCTTTGAGTCTTCGTTTGGATCTTGAAGTTAGGTTTGATCTTCCAGGGAATTAAAACTTCAAAGAAGGGAGTTTAAATTCAAGACGAATCTCAAGATACTTCAAGACGACTTCAAGATCAAGGAAACTGAAGATATGAAGTAAGTAACTTCCAAGATCTTCTTAGAACACTTCAAGCTTAAGTGTTATTGATCAGAAATATTTGAAAAATTTCTGAAAGAAGTTGGACTTTGACTTTAAGTTGCTCTTTTCAACCAAGGATTTGATTGACTAAGTCAAGCACCAAGTTTCTAGTATAACTTGGTACATTCACTCTTTTGACTCAAAGAAACGCCCACGAATTGCATTTCCAGTAAGGAGTCAAAAGATTGAATGTGACCTCAACTTAGTCTCAAGTGAAGCATTATTTGAATATAAAACTCATCAACATAACCTCAGTGGGTCGACACACTGATGTTGGTTACCACACTAGTATCTTGTGGTTGGATGATGTTTTTGGTTTTCTTTGTATCTTTTTGAGAATCCAGCTTATTTCTCTTAAAGATAAATATCTTGTTGAAATAGATCTTTGAAAAGTAAAAAGTCCTGAGTCATCTAGTCTTTGACTCATAGCAAGTTTATGTATATTCGAAGTTTGAATTGGTTGTACAGAGTCTTAGTTATTTCTTTCCGCTTTTCAAATCTTTTGAAATTGACTCAGATATGGTATCTGATTCCTTTTGCAAAAGACCAGGGTTAGCCGGTTAGAATAAAATAACTAACTTGAACATTCTAGATAGATATTATGTACAAGAACCTTTTCAATCTTCAAAAGGTGTTAAGTCTAAGTGGACTTATTCATTTGAGTTTGCTTCAAGTTATAGCATAAATGATTTCCTGGAGTCCAGTATACTCTAGAATAGGGAAGTTAGGAATTGCTCATCAGATTGACAATTCCCAAGAACTTTCGGTTAAAAGTCTTTGAGAAAAGTGTCCTAAGTTGGACAATTTTCATTTTGAATTTGAATTGGTGAAGTTAGTATGGTTGATTCCACCGAAATGGTAAACTTTCTCCTACATTTTACATAGGATTTTTTCAACTCATTGGGACCAAGTAGTCCTCTAGTCGGGTGAAAAAAATCAAGTAACTGTTAGATAAAAGTAAACCATTGTACAGACATCTAAAGTTAGATGTATGGGACAACCAAACTTCAAGTTCTCCAAAACAAATTCAAGTGAATCAAGACTTCTCAAAGTCTTGCGAGGGATAAGAATCCCACCTTCATTACTAAGCCCATGCACCAGTTATGCCTAGAAATGGACTAGTAATTTGAATCCACCTAGTTCACATGTTTGTGCCTAGATCGCACATCCAGAAACTGTAAATTAGCCAGGGATGTCATTAGATCCACCCTCATTATTCTTCACTAGTTTGTACTTTGTCCCGTTCATCAAAGTACAAACCCAGATAAGTGTTTTGCATCATTTGGGCAAGGATGCCACCACAGAGATGAGACATGTTCTTCCAGCTCTAGAACATGACCATGTTCTTCCAGTTTTAGAACATGAGGCTCGGGGGTTGCCTACAGTATGTATATAGCTCTATTTTCGAGGACGAAAATATTTTCCAAGGGGGGAAGAATGTAATAAAGTAAGTCTATGATCCAAGGGTCTGGCCGGTTCAGACAGATCTGAAATCGGACACCGTTTGGTCATCCGTGTGTATGACCAAAGATCTCGAGTTTAGACTTACTAGGAGGTCTTGTGCTCTTGTGAACAAGTGATCCACTTAGCTTAGTGGTTAAGTCTCAAGGATGTGAAGGAGGAGGTCTTGGGTTCAACCCCCATGGGGTACATGGGGAGAGTGTTTTGCCCAAAGAGCTCTAGAGCCTTCTAGAAGCATCCACTTGAGTTAACTCGAGTTAACTGGGACACTTGGCGCACATGTAGTTACATGGCTGACACTTGGCTGGTTAGTATCCACCTGCCCAAGAAGGCAGTCCCCTGGAGAGAGCTATATATAGAGGCATTTGGTTGGGAGGAGAGTCATCTCTCTAGCATGTGGTGGTCGTAATCTTCATTCTCTTGCATGAAACATTCTTTTTATTTTGGTGTGTCTCGTAAGTCTTGTGTACTTGATCTTGTTCATTCTGATGTATGTAGCATACCCACCAAATCTATGGGGGGTGCTTTGTATTTCATCTCTTTTGTTGATGATTTTTCTAGAAAAATTTGGGTTCAATTGCTTAAATCTAAGGATGAAGCATTTGCTGCGTTTAAGCGCTTTCATGAATTTGTGACCACCCAAACAGGTAGAAAGTTGAAATGCTTGCGTATGGACAATGGTGGTGAGTATACAAGTGCTGAATTTCAGAAATTTTGTGAAAATTTGGGCATTAAGAGGGAGCTTACTGTTCCATACAGCTCCTCTTCTAATGGTGTGGCTGAATGCTATAATAGGACACTTTGTGAGAGGGTGAGATGCATGCTGTCCATAGCTAATCTCCCTCATGGATTTTGGGGAGAGGCACTCAAAACTGCAGTACATATTTGCAATAGATCTCCTCACATGTCCTTGAAAGGTGACATCCCTGAAGAGGTTTGGTCTGGCAAACCTGCTTCATATGATCACTTACGTGTCTTTGGCTGCGAGGCTTTTGTGCACATAAGGCCGGAGTTGAGAAACAAACTTGATGCTAAGCCCATAAAAGGTCTCTTCATGGGATATGGTGAAGAAGGTGAAATGGGCTACAGAATTTGGATACCTCAGCTCGAGAAAGTTGTACGCAGCCGGGATTTTGTTTTTAATGAGGCAAGGTTGCTTCAAAATAATTGTGCCTCAAAGGATGACCATAAACGGGTCAGATTTCAGCATGACCAGCCACCTATTAGGCCTGATTTTGATCCTCAAGATGCACCACAAAGGACTGAAAATATTGATGATCCAGTGGTTTTTGAGCCAGATGATGTTGGACAGCAAAATGACGCTCCTGATGGGCATATGCAGCCACCTATTCATGCTGAAAACAGGGCTGGAAATGATGTGCAGCAGTCCATTAACAATGGACATGTTGATATACCTCCTGATGTAGATCCATTGCCAGATAATGTAGATCATTGGGTAAGAAGATCTACACGTGCTAGGAGGCCAATGAACAGATATGATCCCTCTATACATTACATTATGTTATCAGATGAGGGGGATCCTCTCACTTATAAAGAGGCAAAGCTATGTGAGCACAAGAAGAAGTGGGAGTTAGCCATGTAGGGAGAAATAAAGGCCTTGCATGTAAATGATACTTGGGATCTTGTTGAGTTGCCCAAAGGTAGGAAAGCCATTCCTAACAAGTGGGTATACAAAATCAAAACTGTTGATGGCAAACCCAAGTATAAGGCAAGGCTGGTTGCTAAGGGATATGCCCAAAAGGAGGGCATTGATTTCCAAGAGGTGTTCTCTCCGGTAGTTAAAATGACCACTCTACGTGTGCTATTTGCTATTACGGTTTGAGGCTCCCATGGACAGGGGGTGGATCATTGTAGACCCTATGGCTAGGAGATGTTTAATGTTTGATTCTCTATGTTTTTGAATGGATCCTAGAACGATCTAATATTGGCTTTCTCCATGTATCCATGCAATGTGTGTGTGTAGGTACGTATGTACAAAGTGATAGAAGCTAAGTTCAAAGAGCTTCTTGTGAGTTCATGCTCGTGGTGTGCGCGCATTGTGGGGTGCATGTGTGAGATGTATTCATTTTGAGTTCTATACCTACTATTGGGCACTGATGATGTTAGTGGGGATGGCACAATATTGAGTCAATAGTGTGCATAATGGAGCTTATATGCTACATAGGCTTGTGGTTGACTCCCGTGAGCTTATAGTTGCACTTTCATTTGAGGGTGAATTTGGGGTTTTCCTAGATTCATTCTGGTATATATGTATGTATGTACATGTTTGTTGGTTTGTATGAATGTATGCGCATGTGTGTGTGTTTGCTAGGGTAGGGGAGTGGATCGGTGCTTGGATGCATGGGTGGGTGGGTGCATTCGTCCATGCATGTGGTTGTGGGTATCGATGTGTGGGTACATGTGTGTTTGTGTTTATGGCTGTATTCACTTTATAATATATGTCTTTCACTTTACCATGTGTATATCTACTTCTTGGATTACCTTTTTACCAGATTATAGAACATTCTATGTTTTTTGTATGCAAACTGCTCCATGAAAGGTTTTACTTTCCATGCTGCGTTGCATACATCTTATGCTTTTGCATTGAACTACAAGACTCGCTTATGGCAAAGGATGTTGGAAATATGAGCAACCTTCCACTAAGGAGCTCATTATGCATAGGAATGTACAAGAAAATGGTCAAATCGGTCAAAAATTGGCAGATGATTTTATTACATATTCTTGAAGAGTTCAAGGAGAGCTATCCAACCATATATAACACATTGGTAGTTGGATGTTAGGGTTGAGATGTGGTGTTGAGGGGTAGAGAATGTGTGTATGTGCCTGAAAGATAGAGGCGCTGGGTAGAAATGAAGGCGTAGCTTCAAAAGTGGAGGGAGAGGGGGAGAGAGAGAGAGAGAGAGAGAGAGAGAGAGAGAGAGAGAGAGAGAGAGAGAGAGAGAGAGAGAGAGAGAGAGAGAGAGAGAGAGAGAGAGAGAGAGAGAGAGAGAGAGAGAGAGAGAGAGAGAGAGAGAGAGAGAGAGAGAGAGAGAGAGAGAGAGAGAGAGAGAGAGAGAGAAAGAAAGAAGAAAGAAAGTCATATTAACGTCTTCTGGAGGCAAAACTTGGCCTATGAGACAAAAACCATGTACAAGTGTAGTAACCCTGTGTAGAAGATAAAATGAAATAAAAGGTATATCGCTACACAAAGCTATATAGGGCTGGAAAAGGCTGGGGAGACGTGGCTCTGACTCTGCAGATAGTGGCCACCTAATACATGGGGGGATCCAAAATGTGAGTAAAACGCCCTAGCGACAAGTGATGGGTGGAGGTGGGTGTAGTATGTGGTACATCGGTGGTGGTCTGAGTGCCTCCTGAAGGAAGACAACCCAGGGGGTGGTGGTACGCCTATGCTCCATCATGTGGTCGTAGGCAATCCTGATGCGTGGGACATCCTCATGATATAGTCGTGGTCGACGATATCCGCCCATGCGTGGTCGGCGCCGTGCTCTCTGTGCTCCTGCCTGGTGGAGCGTGAGCCCTATAGATGGACCTCTCTGATGTAGCTCAACTCGCTGAGAGAGAGAGAGAGAGAGAGAGAGAGAGAGAGAGAGAGAGAGAGAGAGAGAGAGAGAGAGAGAGAGAGAGAGAGAGAGAGAGAGAGAGAGAGAGAGAGAGAGAGAGAGAGAGAGAGAGAGAGAGAGAGAGAGAGAGAGAGAGAGAGAGAGAGAGAGAGAGAGAGAGAGAGAGAGAGAGAGAGAGAGAGAGAGAGAGAGAGAGAGAGAGAGAGAGAGAGAGAGAAAGAAGAAAGAAAGTCATATTAACGTCTTCTGGAGGCAAAACTTGGCCTATGAGACAAAAACCATGTACAAGTGTAGTAACCCTGTGTAGAAGATAAAATGAAATAAAAGGTATATCGCTACACAAAGCTATATAGGGCTGGAAAAGGCTGGGGAGACGTGGCTCTGACTCTGCAGATAGTGGCCACCTAATACATGGGGGGATCCAAAATGTGAGTAAAACGCCCTAGCGACAAGTGATGGGTGGAGGTGGGTGTAGTATGTGGTACATCGGTGGTGGTCTGAGTGCCTCCTGAAGGAAGACAACCCAGGGGGTGGTGGTACGCCTATGCTCCATCATGTGGTCGTAGGCAATCCTGATGCGTGGGACATCCTCATGATATAGTCGTGGTCGACGATATCCGCCCATGCGTGGTCGGCGCCGTGCTCTCTGTGCTCCTGCCTGGTGGAGCGTGAGCCCTATAGATGGACCTCTCTGATGTAGCTCAACTCGCTGAGAGAGAGAGAGAGAGAGAGAGAGAGAGAGAGAGAGAGAGAGAGAGAGAGAGAGAGAGAGAGAGGAGAGAGAGAGAGAGAGAGAGAGAGAGAGAGAGAGAGAGAGAGAGAGAGAGAGAGAGAGAGAGAGAGAGAGAGAGAGAGAGAGAGAGAGAGAGAGAGAGAGAGAGAGAGAGAGAGAGAGAGAGAGAAAGAAAGAAGAAAGAAAGTCATATTAACGTCTTCTGGAGGCAAAACTTGGCCTATGAGACAAAAACCATGTACAAGTGTAGTAACCCTGTGTAGAAGATAAAATGAAATAAAAGGTATATCGCTACACAAAGCTATATAGGGCTGGAAAAGGCTGGGGAGACGTGGCTCTGACTCTGCAGATAGTGGCCACCTAATACATGGGGGGATCCAAAATGTGAGTAAAACGCCCTAGCGACAAGTGATGGGTGGAGGTGGGTGTAGTATGTGGTACATCGGTGGTGGTCTGAGTGCCTCCTGAAGGAAGACAACCCAGGGGGTGGTGGTACGCCTATGCTCCATCATGTGGTCGTAGGCAATCCTGATGCGTGGGACATCCTCATGATATAGTCGTGGTCGACGATATCCGCCCATGCGTGGTCGGCGCCGTGCTCTCTGTGCTCCTGCCTGGTGGAGCGTGAGCCCTATAGATGGACCTCTCTGATGTAGCTCAACTCGCTGAGAGAGAGAGAGAGAGAGAGAGAGAGAGAGAGAGAGAGAGAGAGAGAGAGAGAGAGAGAGAGAGAGAGAGAGAGAGAGAGAGAGAGAGAGAGAGAGAGAGAGAGAGAGAGAGAGAGAGAGAGAGAGAGAGAGAGAGAGAGAGAGAGAGAGAGAGAGAGAGAGAGAGAGAGAGAGAGAGAGAGAGAGAGAGAGAGAGAGAGAGAGATGGTAGAACATCTTTGGAGGTGGCTTCTCTAGTGAGAGAGCCAAAACTGTTATTAAGTTATGTTATATAGAATCCTTATTAGGGTTGGCCAAGTTCACATTGAACTTGGGCCAAAAATAAAGAACAAGTGACTTAGCCTTTATAAATAGGCCTATACATATGTATACACTATAAGGGGGTCATTTAGGGCTTTACCCAACAACCTCCCACTTAAAGGCATAAATGACGCCTTTAAGCTACGTGACTCCAACCATCTGTATACATAACTGATGTTGTGCTTTGGGTAAGCACTTAGTGAGAACATCTATAGGGTTCTGTGATGTATGGTCCTTAACTAATGTGATAAGGCCATCCTCAAGCACTTCCCGAATGAAGTGATATCGCACATCAATATGTTTTGTGCATGCATGGAACATGGCGTTCTTTGCCAAACATATGGCACTCTAGCTATCACAACCAAGCATAGGTGCTCTGTCAAGCAAACCAAACTCACTGCAAAGATGTGCTAACCATATTGCTTCCTTGGAAGCCTCAGTGGTTGAAATATATTCAGCCTCAGTAGCAGACAAAGCAACAATCTTTTGCAGTCTGCTGCACCATGATACAACACCACCTCCAAGAGTGAAAATATAGCCGCTTGTCGATTTCCGTGTATCCACATCACCTTCCATGTCGAAATCACAGAATCCCTTTAGCTCTAATGGGTTCTTTCCATAACTGAGGCATTTGTTTTTAGTTCCTTTCAAATATCTCAAGATAGATTTGACTGCCTCCCAATGAGCTATACTAGGATTAGCCATGAACTGCTCACAACTCCCACTGCATGAGCAATGTGTGGCCAAGTAGCAACCATAGCATACATAAGTGAACCACAAGCTGATGCATATGGAACACTCCATGTAATTGGCTGCATCATCATCTTTGGGACAATCATCCTTGGAAAGCTTAACATGTGTCTGCAATGGCACTCCAAGAGGCTTAGCATCAGCCACATTAAATCTGTCCAGCACTTTTCCAATGTACTTTTCTTGGGATACCTGCAAAGTATGCTCCTGCCTATCCCTTTTTATTCGCAAACCAAGAATATGCTCAGCTTCACCAAGGTCTTTCATTGAGAATCCAGAGTTCAGCTGCTGTTTTAGAGCATTCAATGTGATCTTTTTCTTCCCAGCCAGCAGCATATCATCTACGTACAGTACAAGAATGATTGGGCTTCCATCTTCATCCTTTTTGGTGTACAAACAGTGATCTGCATGGCTTCTTCTAAACCCATGTTTGAGCATAAATGCATCAAACTTCTTATACCATTGTCTGGGTGCCTGTTTCAGCCCATATAAGCTCCTTTTCAGCTTGCATACCAGATGCTCTTTTCCAGGAATGGCATATCCGTCTGGCTGTTTCATGTACAACTCTTCATCTAAGTCACCATGCAAAAAGGCTGTTTTAACATCCATTTGGAATAGTTCCAAATTCAGGGCAGTTGTGAGAGCAAACAACACACGTAACCACTGGAGAGAACACTTCTTGGAAATCAATGCCCTCTTTTTGGACATATCCCTTAGCAATCAGCCTTGCCTTATACTTGGGTTTACCATCAACAGTTTTGATTTTGTATACCCAATTGTTGGGAATGGCCTTCCTCCCTTTGGGTAACTCAACCAAATCCCAAGTATCAGTTGCATGCAAGGCCTTTATCTCTTCCTGCATGGCTAACTCCCACTTCTTCTTGTGCTCACATAGCTTTGCCTCTTTATAAGTAAGAGGCTCACCCTCATCTGATAACATAATATAATGTATAGAGAGGTCGTATCTATTCACTAGCCTCCTAGGACGTGTAGATTGTCTTACCCAATGATCCACATTACCAGGCAATGGATCTACATCAGGAGGTACATTAACTTCTTCATTGTTGATGGGCTGTTGTACATCATTTCCAGCTTTGTTTTCAGCATGAATATGTGGCTGCATATGCCCTTCAGGAGCCTCTTCTTGGGGTCCAACATCATCTGGCTCAATAACCACTAGATTATCTATATTTTCAGCCATATGTGGTGCATCCCGAGGGTCTGAAATAGGCCTAACATGTGGCTGGTCTTGCTGAAATGTGACCTTTTTATGGTCATGTTTCGAGGCAACATTATTTTGTGGCAGTCTTGCCTCATTAAAAACAACATCCCGCCCGCGTATGACCCTCTTGAGCTGAGGTAACCATATCCTATAGCCCATTTCATTTTCTTCACCATAACCCATGAAGAGGCCTTTAATGGATTTAGCACCAAGTTTACTCCTCAACTCAGGTCTTATGTGTACAAAAGCTTCACAACCAAAGACGCCTAAGTGATCATATGAAGCAGGTTTGCCAGACCAAACCTCTTCAGGGATGTCACCTCTCAGGGACATGTGAGGGGATTGATTGCATATATGTACTGCAGTTTTAAGAGCCTCTCCCCAAAAAACATGAGGAAGATTAGCTGTGGATAGCATGCATCTCACCCTCTCACAAAGAGTCCCATTGTACCTTTCAGCCACACCATTAGAAGAGGGGCTGTATGGAACAGTAAGCTCCCTCTTTATGCCCAAATTTTCACAAAAATTTTTGAATTCAGCACTTGTGAACTCACCCCCATTATCCGTACGTAAGCATTTCAACTTTTTACTTGTTTGGGTAGTCACAAATGCATGAAATCTTTCAAACGAAGCAAATGCTTCATCTTTTGATTCGAGTAGTTGCACCCAAATTTCTAGAAAAATCATCAACAAAAGTAATAAAATATAAAGCACCTCCCATAGATTTGGTGGGCATGCTACATACATCAGAATGGACAAGATCTAATATACAAGACTTAAGAGACACACTAGAGTAATAGGAACTTTTCATTTGCTTTCCATATTGACAATCATTACAAAAGTCTAGCTTGGTGCCTTTAACTTCAAGCTTCTTTAAGTTACAAAGTTTGGATAGATCCTTTTGGCTCATATGGCAAAGTCTTTTATGCCACAATTCCATATGAGAATTAATCTCAGCCAATGCAATGAATTTGCCAGACAAAGCCGTTCCATCCATGCAATACAAAGTTCCCCTTTTTGTGCCTTTTACAATCAGCCGTGACCCTTTGTTCATCTTCCATTAGTCTCTTTCAAATAAAACACTGTAACCATGCATATCCATCTGCCCAACAGAGAGCAAACTCTTCTTGGTTCCTGGTACATATCTCACATTATGCAGGACCAACTCATTTGTGCCATTTGTTGAAAGATGCACAGTGCCAATACCTTCAATGGGACATGCATGATTATTCCCTTGGTATACATGGCCATGGCTGCCCGCATGAAAAGTAACAAAACGCTCCTTGACAGGAGTCACATGAAATGAAGCACTAGAATTAACAATCCATGTCTTGGATAATGCATCATTCACAGTCAATAAAGCATCAATTAGATCACTTTTAGTGATCGACATGTCTTATACATGAACATCACAAGAGACATTATGTGCATGAGCATCATTAGTTGATATAGAAGCACATAGAATATCTTCCATATCTGAAAGCTCCTCAATAACAACACTAGAGGCCACATTGGCCTTCTCTTTTTCATTCTGTCTGTCTTGTCCATCTATCTTGTCTTCCTTCTTGTCCTTTCTTTTGTCTCCAACATTCTTCTTCCTCTCAAGCTATGCCTTATAGAATAGGTGGTCAGGCTTCTTATGGCCTTTCCTACCACATTGATAACATGTCACAACCGTACCCTGCTTCTTGCTGGAGCTTCCTCTTTCTTTGCTTTTGCTCTTACTCCTCTGTGAATAAGAGCCCTTCTTCTCTGATCTGCCTCTGACCATGTTTGCAGAAGTGCCTCCTTCACCACTTACTTTTCTCCTGATTTCTTCATTCAATATAGAACCCCTCACACCATCAAAATTGGAGTTGTTTGATAATGAGGCCACCAAGGTCTCCCAAGAATCAGGAAGTGTCATAAGCAAAAAAATAGCTTTCAACTTATCATCAAAAGGAGGCATCCCTAAGTCTTCCAACTGTGAGAGAGTACCTGTAAAATGAGACAAGTGTTCTGCAGCACTCTTGGACTCATCCAACTGCATGCCAACTAATTTTCTCATTAGGTGTACTTGATTAAGAGGTCTGGTGTTCTCGTAGGTGGCCTTAAGCTTGGGCCACAACTCTGAAGCTTTAGTAATGCCCTTGAGGTCTACAAGAATATCATCAGATACGGCCATTTTTATGTAAGTGACGGCCTTTCTATTCAAATCATGCCACACATCATCTGACATGTCTTCCGGCTTTCTTGCTTCCAATGCCCTGTCACAATCTTTGAGGAAGAGAATTCCTTGAATCCTCTCCTTCCAAAGATCAAATCCTATGCCCTCGAAGCGGCGAATCTCAAAAAGATTTTTCATATCTGAGGACAACGATGCCATGGCTGCACAAATAAGAGGTTAATGTGTTGAAATTTTGGGCGAAATGCACCAAAAACAGCGTACCACCTCTAAAAGTAGTGCACAACAACTTCAAACACATGTAGGAGCAAAATGGAGCCGATTGGAGTACAAAATCAAAATCTGAAATTTTCCGATTTCTTTTTTTGCAGAAAATTCCAGCAAGCTAATTTGTGCCAAAAATCAACAATTTGGACTTCTTTTGACCTCAATGTGCATACATAAAGCTATAACGAAGCCTTTAGAACCAAATAAGAGCAAAAGTCCCAAGTTTCGCTTCAGGAATTTCTAAAATTCTCAGAAAAATACCATAATTTGATGTACATAAGCAATTTCTTTTGCCACAAAACAGCCTATGTATTGCTGTTATGACTTGTGAAACACCTGAAAACAGCCTATTATGGACTGTTGAGACTCCCAAAGTGATCCTCTTGGCCCCGGAGCAACGTTCTTCGCAATGAAATCGAAGATTATCGCGAAAAGTGGGGTTTTCTTTGCTGTAGAGCACCTGCCCAGCAGCTCTGAAACCCTAAATCAGCTCTGATACTAGTTGTTAGGGTTGAGATGTGGTGCTGAGGGGTAGAGAACATGCGTATGTGCCTCAAAGATGGAGGCGCTGGGTAGAAATGAAGGCGGAGCTGCAAGAAGAGAGAGAGAGAGATGGTCGACCAGCTTTGGAGGTGGCTTCTCTAAAGTGAGAGAGCCAAAAGTGTTATTAAGTTATGTTATATAGAACCCTTTTTAGGGTTGGCCAAGTTCACTTTGAACTTGGGCCAAAAATAAAGAATAAGTGACTTTGCCTTTATAAATAGGCCTATTACACATGTATACACTATAAAGGGGTCATTTAGGGCTTTACCCCAACAGTTGGAAGCATATTGGAGGGCAAAAGCAAAACCCTATTTTTTGGTCGAAGTATGAACACATGTCAAAACAAGTGCCATACTCACTTGTAGAGTAGGTTCTTGGTGACCTTCAAGCACTTGAGCTATTTGTAAGTTTTCTCTTTGTATAATAAAGTTATTTTGGAGCAATTTAGCTCCTTTGCCATATCTTGTGTCAATCTCTTGTCCACATCTTGTCTTCTCTCCCTTTACTTCGTCTCGATAGTAATTGTGGGCTTAAAAACCAACAATTGGTATCAAAGCATGTTTGTGAGAGTGTATAAGAGAGTTGACTTGAGCATAGACTTGCTTAAGTTATAATAGAGATATGGAAACCACCTCCATGGTAGAAGTAGACCGCTTCAATCGAAGTGACTTCCACACATGGTAGACACGTCTTTAATATTATCTTATGATCACTGATCTATGGGATGAAGTTGAAGTAGAGGTGAAGAAACTAAAACAAGGAGGACTTGAATAATACATAGAAGCTACAGAAGAATTCTATAGCACTAAAGGCCAACAAGCTCAAAGTGCTTCCTCATCTTCATCAAGGTGGAGTAGGGACTACTCAAGCTGGAGGGGCACTTGTACTTACAATTCGAGGAGGGACTACAACTTCAACTGTAGTTCAATGACCAGATGGGGAAGCTTTATCTATAAATAGAAAAGCTTTGTCCACGATAGGCATGAGTTTAAGCAATGATTATATTCATCACCTTGAGAGAATCAAGAGTGCAGGGGAAGCATGGATAAAGTTGGAAGGAATATTTGGAACAAGGACTCCGTAGTTTCTTATTTGAAATTTCTCTTCTTTCTATTAGAGGTGAGCAGCTCTACATCAATGGAAGAGCATATAAATAGGTTTAAGAGCTACTTGGCTCAATTAGCAAGGATGAGCAGTCCTATCTCAGAAGAAATTGCTGTAGTAGTTCTTCTGAGAAGTCTCCCTTTTTCATACAATATGATTATCACTGTTCTGCAAAACAAGACTAATCCTGATCTTGACATAGTATTAGCAGCCATACAAAAAGAGGAGAAAAGGCTATAAGCATATGAAAGTAAAGATATGTCATTTTCAGCAAAGAAAAAGAAGTTCAAGAAGTGTAAACATTGTGGTAGGACAAACCACAAGGAAGTAGATTGACATACTATCAAACCTTGCAAAATTTGTGGTGTGAAAAGACACAGAGTAGAATTTGGTTTCAAGAACCAAAAGGAAGATGTGCGTGTGTTTGATAGATGTAGCTGAGAAGATAAAGCATATTATCTTGACTTTATAGCCTAGCCATCCTTGATAGTGTTTGAGTCTACATTCTCTCTCTTTCCGCTAGCATCCTTTTGTTGTCTCTATCCGTCCAAGTAGTACTTGATTGAGAAGAGTGTCGGATGTGTGATTTCTCCTTGCGATGTGTGATGTGGAAGTGCTCTTCATGTCTAAGGTCCTTGTGTTTGCTTGTGGATACGTACAGTGTTGATTCGGTGCACGCACTGTTTGGGTTTAAGAAACCATTCAGTGCCAATCCATTCGGTACGTGGTCACCAATCAATTTTTTTGAAGTCATCAAGTTCATTATCTAGACGTTTCTGCGTCCACTTGCGCATGCTTCAGTTGAGCCTGAGCGTATACATTGAGCCCGAGAGTGAGTCTTGAGTGCATGAAACATGTTCTACTTCAACTTCAGCCCACACCTTCAGCCCACACCTTCAGTCCACACCTTCAAGTTCAATACCTTGTGAGGTTGGGTTTGTGTGTCATTTCAGATATCTGGTTCATAAGGGGAAAAAATCAAGTACTCTTTGATATAGTAAGATGTAATTTCATTTATTTTGAAGCTAGAGCTGTCTGAATACAAAGTTCTATGTGCAATGTGACCATTTCATCTTCCATGCATTTTTTTACAACCCAGTACTTCATATATTCAGTACATATTTCATATATAAAAAGAGAATTGGCAGTAGTTATCCATGTTTTGAGGGATACAAGTTGAAGATGAAAAATTGTGGACATGGATCATATTAAGTCCAGTGTTGCCAGTGTCTTGATTTGTGTCACATCTATGTATTGCACGAGTAGCATGCTCTTCTACAGCCCCCTTTTTTTCTGGGAACCAACTTACTGCATGAAAGAGGAAAGAAAAAGGAAGGAAAGATTACTAAATGGGAAAGCGGATTTTTTTGGACAGGAAAATTAGGTTCCTCAACAAAGGGGCTTTTATTCAATTTTGGTGTGGGGGTTGGTATGATGTTTACAGTTATGTCTAACATGCGTGAAGTCCGGAGACTAACATTGCTCCTCAAAGAGGCAGAGTCTCTGATTAAAGATTTGGAGGATGAACTTGAAAGGAAGGATGAAGAGGAGTCCAGTCTTCAATCAATTGACGCCAGATCAGAAAAAAAGCAAAACTTCATTAGTAGCACACTTAGAAAAGTAAGAAGTGCGACAGAGTCTCTATGTAGCATGCGAATGGCTCTTGCCAATGAACCAGCTATCTCATCAGAACGTTTATTCTCGAAGGATATGTCAAAGCTTGAAGCAGAGCTTGAGGCTGAGCTTGAGAGGATGGAGTTAAACTTAGGGGATGGAGACTTCAAACTTCGAAATAAAAGCACTGAACGTAATGAGGTAACCGCATCATCTAAACTTCTTATTTTGGTTATTATGTGTATGCTCTTAGCTTCAGGAAAATCTGACTTGTGAATGACAGATGGATGGAGAGGTTGGAAGTCTGGTTCATGGAGACTTGACAGTACATGGCCTCCCTCATGAACTAGAAGTAGATTCAGAAGGAAACAGCAGTAGTTCTTCCCATGATGACAACCATGTGCACAATTATGCAGTTTCTCCTAGAGCTTTGGCAAAACGTCTCCATGAGGTTTTGGAAGCCCAGCAGGAGCGACGGATTTCTCAACTAGAGATGGAACTCAGTGCATTGAATAGAAAGCTGAAAGCTAAAGAAGACGAAATCAAGACCTTGCAAACAAGCTCTCAGGAGCTTCTTGCAGCAGGTAATTTTACATTACATTACGCAATCCACATTTCTTTCCAATTTCTGATGGTACGTGTATTACAGGTGAAGTTCAAGGCTTCTCAATCATGGATTATAAAGAAAAACAATTTTCACCAAGCCGGTCACAGAAAGGTAACACCAGGAGTTCTGACATTGAAGAAGACACACCAAAGCTGAAGTATCTGAAATCACCCAATGTGTCTCCGGTCCTTCAGTACACCTCTAGCAATGTTTCAAGTGATGTTTCTGTTTTTAGGAAGGGGATAGAGGATAAAAGTGCAGCATTTATCACATTAGGAGGTGAGGCACTAGCAGCTTATAAAGAGGCATGCGATGAATTCTCTAAGCTCAATACAGGCTTGGATCAACCTCACATATCTGAAAAAAGAAAATCAGAAAAATATGGCAAAGAAAGGCTTGCAAAGGAGAGTAAACCAGAAGCAAAACACTATGGAAGTTCTGATGGTTTGGAGCAAGTGGATCTCATTTCCTTGGCTGAAGATTTTTATGGTGGTGAAGCTGAATTTCCGGAGGGCTTGCCTCTGTATAAGATCCTACATCGAGGAAGGCGTGGTTCTCGCCGGAAACCACGTGTCAGAGGCCATCCAGAGCCTGAGCAGTCCTTTTCTTACTCAAGAGGGGTTGATTCATCAGATGATGCTACCAACGATACATCTGGTAGCACTCCGTGCTCAATCAAATTCATTGATATGAAAACAGTTGGATCTTCAGGAAATGAAGGCAAGCAGAGTGGTGATGAACAGTGCAAACCTTCCCTTTCTTCTTGCAATTTTTGGAGTCCAGAAATCTCCATTCGTGCTGGAGTGAATACTCCTGACCAAGAAGGGTTGGAGAGAATCTCTGGCAAAGTTTCTCCTTCGAGTCAGGATGTTTTCAACTTGCCTTATGACAGTGACCTCTATTCAGATCTGGATGAGCATCTAGGTCAACTACTGATAAAGAGGATAGTGAAGAAAACGAGGGAGGGCTCTCCTATAGTACAGGATGCTCAAAACATTCTTGAACATCTAGAGAGGAATTATCCAACACATAATGGTGAATAATCTCAAATTGTGATGGGGGCCAATACGTTGCTCTATATCAGTGCCTTCTTTAAGGATATCCGATGCTCTACTAATGATCTCTACTATTTCACTCCATCGATCATATTTATTTTGTGCCCACTTTAGCTTCTCCATTTTGAGCATGTGGAAAATGGATCCTTGGTGTTAAAGTTGCTGGGAAATAGATCCTTGTGCCTGAAGTAGCTGGAAAACTGAAAACAGGAGGGTATAGCTCTGGGGTTCTCCACTGAAAAGAGTGTTTTTTTGTGATGTGCTGCCTGCTTGCTAAAAGGTATGAGCAGTGCAACATGTATGGTAACTGAAGTATTAATTGGCAAGCATAAATTTGTTCCATCGAAAATTGTTTATTTTTTCTCTGTTCAAACCAGGAAGAAATCATTGAGGTGACAGTCAGACACTAAAAAATTAATCCATAAGTTGAGTTTTACATGTTCAGATTATTCAAAATCTGTCTACTTATATCATTCTGGTCACATCATAAGTTGGTGTCTTTCATGATTATGCACATGACGTATGTTGTAACTTAAGTCTAGTGTATGTGATTCTATGTTGGTTACTGCGATATGGTTCTTTGTTTAGTTATTAACTAAGTTGTGATGGTGATTCTAAGTCGGGACTGGTCAGTCTTGTCAACTGTTATTTGATCATTATCACTGTATGCTTATACAGGTCAGTAAGCGCTAGGTTTGTGGAGCTAATACAAATTTGGGTCAGAAAAGTTCCTTATTGCAGTGCTAGAATACTAACATTTATTTTGACGTGAATTAATGCATAATAGGCACTCACTGTATGGGTTGGACACTGCGAACAAATCAATTAGCCTTATGTTGGACACTGCGAACAAATCAATTAGCCTTATGTCACAAGTATTTGAGCTTATTGATCCAAGTGGTTCAATATTGTAATCCTCTGTTCAAACATGGAACGGACATTGCAAACATATCAATTAGGCTAGTGGTCTTATAGGGTCTGCTAATCCAAAAGGTCAATTCTCCCTTTATTTATGAGCTATCAGCATTCAGTGAAATTTTTTTACTCAATTATCTTGCCACTTGTCCCTCCCCAAAAGGTAAGGATCAACTTTCAGGGGAGCATCATCATGATCTTCTGCCTGTTACTTATCAGTAAAAGCTCTTTGGAATGCCTAAAGCTGAAATTAATTCTACAACTCTTGGTCCGAGTAATGATGGCTAGAAATTTCTAAGCAAGGGAGTGCCATTCCTGTTTCTAAAGGTGGTTTCTGAAAGGTGATCCTCACATATCAAGTTGATGATTGATCGATCTCTAATGTTCATTCAGTCATGAGGATCACTGCCTTTTGTTGTAAGATGTGGGAATTGTGTGGCTATAGTCGGTCAATGCTTGAATGCTTCAGTTGGCTGAAAGATTATGTTAGGATATTTCACTGCCAATCAGAGTGCACTAGAATCTGGGAGGAATCCACTGTTTGATGTTTGCATCGTGCAAGTGGAGTTACATAACTGTTATCAGAGAGATGGATGGGCTGGATCAGCTTTGTTGATGGCTTAGAGAATTTTTTTTCACATGGTCTTCTTTTGGAGATTTTGAAGTTTTCATTTTGTAAGCGAACATTTTTATCAACATTTATGGATTTCCTTGCTACTAATTATTTTCTTTCTTCATGCATATACCTTTTTAACTGTGCATTGAGCTGATGATCTGCTATCATTCTTCCCTATGGAGGTTTCTTTCCATGTACATGTATTCCCCATGTATTGATTTGAGGTGCTGCAGCAAAAAGCTTGCAGATCTCTTCACATTTGTACGTAGTCAGGTTTTATTCGTTTTACTGATAATTTTGAGAGCATTTTTGAGCAAAGACAGTGTTTGAATGGCTGGCTGCAGGCATACCAATCTGTTACGGCTCATAGCCACTCACAAGCCTCAATGGAAGGCAACAGCATTCTGTAGCCTTCACATCTGGGATGCACAATGTGATGAACAAGATGAGGTTCTTCTCACTTCTATTGCCCTGCCCAAACAAAGTTGAAGCTCAATCCTTGTTTGCTTCTTACATCCTTTCTTTGCCTACACTATCACAAGCCCAAAGAAACTCTGAGAGGCATTGTAAGGTTTGAACAGCCCCCAGTGTTTTGATTTAAAAGCTTGAGTACCCTTAAGGAATGCACTGGATGAAAGATAAAGAATTAAGAGGTGTATTGTACTAGATAAATTCTTGCTAGCCTGTACTTTCTCAACTTCAGAGAAAAGATCAGAATTTAGGTAGCCTCCTCTATTTTGGAGTAACCTTAAGTTCAATTCTGGAATTTTCACATGCATCGAGTTGAACTAAAGAGCAGACTTCAAAACAATTATTGGCAAGCTAATTATTATAATATTACCAAAATAAATTGCTATGCAGCTAATATTATAACCAAGATTAAGAAAATGCTTCCTTAACCCTGCTATTTCACATGTTGCATTGGTTGCACTTCGATATTTAGATTTTTTGGATGACATGTCACCATAGGTTGTTTTTTGGATTTTCATGATATGCTTGTGTAGATCTTCTATTCATGACATTGCAAATTTGTTAGTATATTTTGGCACTCATGTGTGACCACATGATTTTTGAGATAATTTTTTCTTGCTTCAAGAGATCTTTTTTTTGTGGCTAATATATTCACCCATAATCCATATGTGTTGGAGATCGGGGTTTGCAAAAACATACGAATAACACAAGGAAGAAGAAGAAGCGTGGAGCACAACACAACACCAAATGTATTACCAAATGAATGTACAAAAATAAGTCACCCATTAGGGTTATATGAGTATATACAGGGGGAGGGGGAGCCTCCTAAAGAGGGAAAAAAGTGTCCCCATAGTCCTAAGTGTGTTCACACACATCACTACCAAAAGATTTCAATAAACGTCCCCTAGGTGTGATGCAATGAACAAGGAGTTGGCGCTCATGTATAAGGAAGTGCCAAGCTATGTGGAAAGAGATGAATTCACAAAAGCAAGTGATCCCAAAGCTTTGCAAAAGTCTTCAAACTTTTTTCTACACAGAGCCTTTGTGAAAAGGTGTGCAACATTATCCTATGTGAGCACATAAGCCAAATTGATCTCTCCAACAGAGAACCTCTCCCATCCATAATGATAGTGCACCTCAATAAGCTTTGAGTGAGCATGGAATCTAAGGTTCCTCGCAACTGCCAATGCGCTCTAGCTATCAGTGAAGATGGTGGTGGCAAGGGACTGATCAATACCTAAATCAGTCAAAAGGAGTCTAAGCCACACACACTCAACAATCGCTATGAAAGCTTCCCTATACTCCGCCTCACAAGTAGAAGTGGCCACAGTAGGCTACTTCTTTCTCAACCAAGATATGCATGTGCTACCAAGCATGAAGAAAAAACCACTAGTGGACACACAAGTGTCATAGTGATCGGCTCAGTGTGAGTCAAAAAAACATGCAAATCTACTAGTAGTGATCCTTGCTTAGGATGAAACAATTGAAGTAGTCAGGTATGAGAAACAACAAACTGAATATTAGGTGGAGTTATGCATAAGTAAATCAAGCATCCAACAACATGCTGGCACTCCACGTCTATTCATTCCTTTACATACTCCTCATGAGGCTCTTTCCTTGAGGTCCAAGCTTCATGATTTTCATGTAAGTTCCCATTTTATATTTAAGTTCATTTGAATTTCATTTCATCATTATGTTATTTCTAGTTTATTTTGATCCTCCATAGTGTGATTTAGCTTGTCTAGTATTTTGGGTCATGTTTCTCAACATGGTACCAGAGCATAGGTATTCCTTTTGGAATCTTTTTTTTTTTCATCATCTTCATCATTTGCATGTATCTTGTTCTTAACCCCTTCCTCCCTCCCATTTCATTTGTTCAATAAAAGTGATTCTAAGAACTGTTGGTATTCCTCATTTCCTTATCATTGTCATATATTTTTCTTTATATTAAGAGTTGCATCAATTCACTTTTCTAGTTCCTATTCTTTTTTCATTTATATGTCAAATACATTTCATTTCCACCACTCCATATCATTCATTGGTGTGATTGTGTACAACTCACATGAAGAGAAAAAGGTAGCAATTTTGAGAGGACATAAGGTGTGTGAGATGTAATAGAACATAACATAATTTTTTAGCAGGAACTACATAAAAGACAAAACGTTTCCATGCATAAAAGCGCAGACACTATCATCAATGCTTTGACATACTTCAAGTGCATACGTATCAACATGAGCTTGTACAAGTCATTCTCACATGCTACACATAGTTCATACTTACCCCTTTATCGGATCCTCCTCGATTACATCAACAAACCAGGACCAAGAGGAGCAATGGACCAAAGCTCAAACGACCTCATAAAAGTATCTAAAGGGCTAAAAAGGATCAAGTATGAGCAATACCTACCCCACGATGTAAACCTTCTATATGTTTAGGGATCCCATATGTCCCTAGATCCCCACAAACCACTTGGATCCCAAATGTTCAAGCATATGTGTTGGGATTTCATATGTCCCAAGATCCTAGGGATGCGATATGCCTCACCACCATGGATCAGATATATCCATGGATACAAAACCGCATGGATGCCATATGTCCATAAAGACTAAGGGATGTCATATGTCCCAAACTTGGATCCCATATGTCCAAGTTATGTTTTAGGATCCCCTTTATCCTTAGATCCTGAAACCCAATGAAATAAGTGATCCCATATGTCACTAATTACCCACATTAAAAGCAAAAGGGTCATCACATGAAGGGCGGGTGTTGAGAGTTCCACGCTCCACCCTTTTGTCCAAGTCTACATTCATTCTCTTGCAAGTTGGTTTATCCCACATGCAATGTACTTTGCCATGTACTCAATATAAGGAGGGCCTTAGGCCGCCTCCATTCATTCCTTCATGTACTTCTCATGAGGCTCTTTCCTTTAGGTCCAAGCTTCATGCTTATCATGTAAGTTCCCATTTTATATTTAAGTTCATTTGGATTTCATTTTATCATTATGGTATTTCTAGTTTATTTTGATCCTCCATAGTGTGATTTAGCTTGTGTATTATTTTGTATTGGTGCAATAAGCAAGCATGTGAGCTTTACCTTAACTCTTGGACTACCCTCATAGTTCATGTCACACAAATATGGTCATGTGAATACATCTTTGTAAAAATTCCAATAGTAAAACTCATATACTTATCTTGTTCATTTATAAAAGCTAAAAGTAGAAGAGGAATATCGTAGATTGAGCGAGCCAAATTCCACGACTTTTTTAGTTAGGAATCAAATTTAAATCATCCATAAAGTCTAGGATCACTTTTAGGTGGTGACTCACCATATTCAAATTCAAATTTATGTATAAATACGTCAACTTCTTAATCACGGGATATGAATCCTATTCCTTAGAGATTGAGCTAAATATTTGAGCATATGTTATGCTCACTTCATATAGGAGTAGTCCTCCATAGGTTCCTTGTATCATATTTGCAATATCAATACATATTATGATTCATATATCTTGATTACTCACTATCTCTGTGTTGCTATAGTACCTTGAGGTGCACAATGAACTTGGTTGATCTATTTCTCTATGTATGAGTATCCATTTTCAAAAATTTGACTTGGAGCATGTGGATTATGATATTCTATATGTAGATATGAAGTTTCATTGTCATTGGATCAATAGATCTCAAGTTATGAATGTTGAAGGCGATTGTATTTGTACTTCATCTTATTCCTAAAAAGTGAGGATGACCCCCCAAATTCATTAAACTCATTTCTCTCTATATGGTCTAGTCAAATTCATCAAATAACTTGCTTTAGTTAGCTATACACTCGAATTAGATGTGTGCAAAATCTCTTTGGCCAATTCGTACTAAGTTGCGAGCTCTAAGCATTTTTCTATGACCTTCACTTCCCAAAATAGAATTTTCCTTCAAATCTTATGGTGCAAGTCATCAATTTTGATGCAATAATTTGGAAATGATGATCCAAACGACTTTATGAATCTTTATGGATATTTAAGAAAGCTAAGGAAGTACATTAGACATCCTTGAAGTTATATTGGCTGGTGTAGAGAAGGTTTGTTGCAACACCCACTAATCTCTCCCTATATCGATCACCTCTTTATAATGGTATCATAGCAATTAAACATCATGGGTGATGGATTCCCCTCATCTGTTGACAAATTAGATCGAGGAAATTACTTAGTGTGGTGACTGATAATGGAGGCCTATCTACAAGGAAGGAATCTCTATGGTTACATATCTAGAGATGAGATGATGCCAATACTCAGAAGCAAGAGCCAACCAACACAAGAGGAGCATGGAAGGTTGAATGCATGGTGCTCAAAAGATTCTTTGGAAATGTCATACATTCTCAAGTCTTTCTTTGATTTTCTACTTCCTCCCATTAGGAACTGTAAGACATCACGAGAGACATGGAATGCTCTTGAAGCATTCTTCTCATCAAGCACCAAAGCCAGGAAAAATTAGTTATGGATGGAGTCTACAACACTCCAGAAGATGCCCAAGCAAAGTGTGAATGATTTTGTCACCAAGATGAAGGACATTGCAAACCAGCTTGGAAGCATTAGAGAAGTCATTGGTGAAGTACAAATAGTAAGGCAGGTCATCAATCGTACCATAGCTGATGACAATAAGAAGCCTTCACCATAGCTATGGATCTTTACATGGACATGCAAGTTCCTGACTTCAACACACTCATGAGACAAATAGACGAGGTCATGGAAACTCAAAAGCAAGGTTCAAAAACTGTTATGGATACAACAATAACTCATAAAACAACAACTACCAAGGTGGATACAATGGAAGGAGAGACTAAAACAATTATACAAATGATCAAGCACAAGAAGTCTCACTTATTCTCATTAACATGAATATGCATGAAGGTAAGGAAGATGGGCATGCACTTTATATAGATTCAAGATGATCGAATCATGTGGCATGCAATGTAGCTCTACTCTCAGATTTGGAGGACCCAACAAATAAGCGTGAAGTCCAAACAGGAGATGACACAAGGCATCCAGTTGAGAAGATAGGTAATGTGAAGACTCCATATGGTAATATGAAATTACTAAGTAGAGTAATTGTTAGCGATCAAGGTAGTATGAGATAGGAAAACCAAAGAGAAAAGCAAGGGGGAGTAAGAAGATAAGGAAGTGAGCAAAGATCCGACAATTAGGCCTACCAATTTTCTAAATGTAATTCCTTCTAAAATAGTGATTCTCATCACTATACTACAATGTAGATACCCATTTTGGATATTTTTCGCTCCATTTTGTTCAAATCAAGGAGTCCTCAAGCTTGAGGAGTGTTTGAAGAACCTATATATTAATTTTCATAATTTTTAGAGCTCGCTCGAGCCTCCAAATTAGCTTAGGAACCTAATTTAACTAGGTTGGACACTAAGATTGGACTAGGCCCAAGCTAGTAAAGAAAACTATAAAAAGAGTTAGAATGCTCATTTTTGGGGTTAGCAAGTTGGAGAGTGAAGTTATTCTGAAGCATTGTTTACTTTCTTTGAGTTCTCTAATAGAAGATTCCATTGTTTCCTCTCTTTGCCTTGCCTTGTATGTGTGTGTGTGTATGTGTGTGGATGCTAGTTTGCTTCTCACTCACACACTTTTGCATTCCACTTGCTCATGGTTTTCATACCACCCTCATCTCTCCACAGATTGAGAATTACAAGGTAGATCTCCTCATGTTGGTTCTCACCACTGTGCTAGAGTGACACTAGATTTGGTGTCGTTGTCGGGGAGTGAGCTTTAAGGATGTGCGTGTGATGGTAAGATGTGTTGAAGATAAATGTACAAGCTCATTTTCATATGAGCCATGCTTGGATAAATTTACCAACTATAAAGATAAAGAAAAAAGTGGAGGAAAAAAGGAAAAAATAATAAAAGAAAAAGTCTAGTCAAAATTCATGATGAGTAAGAGATACAATATCTTGCCAGTGGGAGCACATTCAAAACAAGGAGAGAAAGAGGCAAGAGCTCCCAGTAGTCGGATCTAGCCATTTTGTCATTTTGGTTTTCCCTTAGACTCCTTCCAGCCGCACGTCAGTTTGTACACAGCTCTGTTGCAGAGCTCATATCTCAGTGCATATGTAACCATTTTGTGTGTTTAAACATTCATTGGAAAGCTTATCTTGTGTACTTTCTGCATATCAAATATCTCTTTGAAAGCTCATGTAGTTTGTGAGATATCAATGAAAGAGTGAAGTCCAGTTGTTTAGTATACCTGTGTAGATAGGTAGTCTATTTTGGTCGGTTCAATTTCTCAACCAAAACATATCCAAATTGCGTGATTTTTGTCGTATTGGAAAGCCCTTGGCATCTACTTTCACTGTCTCAAATATCTCATTCAGATAGTTCATACTCTGTGAGATATCTGTCAGAGAGTAAAGTCCAGTTTTATAGTGTACTTATGTGTGCAAGTGGTCTATCTTGATGAGTTGAGTTTCCTGATCAAAACTCATCCAAATTACTTGATTTTTAGCTTGTTGGAAAGCTATTTGTGTCTACTTTCTCTGTACCAAATATCATTCTCAAAGGATATATATATTCAGAGAGCTATCAGTCCGAGAGTGAAGCTCAATTCTTCAGCATACCTGTGTGGACAGTAGTTCATCTTTGAGAGTTGTGTTTCCTAATCAAAACTTGTCCAAATTAAGTCGATTATAGCTTGTTAGAAAGCTCTCTTTGTCTAATTTGATTGAATAAAGCATCAAGTCCATTTGAGTTTTATGTTGAGAGCAGCAAGCTATCTAAGGTGCAGATATTTGTCCAAGTGTTGGACATACAAGGGTTCACTACACACTTCCGTTGCGCATAGGAGAACTCGTTCTCAACAGTTGGTATCAGAGCAAACTTGGTATTGAAGCTTCATCAACAGAGCTGGAGGTGAAGCAAAGCAAAAGAGGAGCTACAAAACAAGAAGGAGCTTCACAAACGCAAGAGCAAAGGACTATAACTATTCGAGGTAACTCTCAAAGACTTTGATACTCTTCAATGGCTGACTTGGGTCAACAAGTAGAGAAGTTGGACAAGGATAACTATCCCGTGCGGAAGTTTAGAATGACTAACTACCTAATGGGCAAAGGCTTATGGGGTATTGTGAGCGGCGATGATGCTCAACCTCAAATCAATCAAGCTATGGCCATCAAAGTCCAAAGGAGGCAAGCAAAAGAATGGGAAGAGAGGAATAGGAGAGTCATGTTCCTCATTTTGCAAGTCATTACTAATGCCATGGTAGGTCATATTCAACATCTAGAGAAAGCTAGGGATGCTTGGGAAGCTCTTGAAAGGATGTATTCAACAAATACCAAAGCTAGGAAACTTCAACTCAAGAATGAGTTGAACACAATCAAGAAAAGTTCGAGTCAATCCATAGCTGAATATACTTTGAAGATTAAGGAGCTAAGCGTTGCTTTAGCTTCTATTGGCACAACGGTTGAAGACGAAGATCTTGTGTGTTATACTCTCAATGGCTTGAGAGAAGATGAAAGATGGAAGCCTTTTATAACTTCCATTAACTTGAAAGATGTATATCCAGGTTTTGAACAACTAATCCCTCATCTTCTCACAGAAGAGCTTAGCTTCGGTGGTCCCAAAGGAAAGGACAGCCACAACCAAATGTTATATGCAGGTCGAGGTAAAGAAAGAAACTCAAGAGGAGGCTCAAGAGGAAAAGGAAGAGGTCACAACCACTCCAACTACAATCAAAACAATTCGGAAGACAACAAGGATGCATCAAATGCCAACACACAAGGAAGAGGTCGAGGTAGAAGTAGAGGAAGAGGTCAAAGCTCCTACAATTCTCATAAAGGTATAACATGCTATCATTGTGGTAAAGTAGGACACTATGCTAGTGATTGTTGGCTGATGAATGGAAGACCAAATGGAGGTAATCAAAGGAACCAAAGCAACTATGCAAGCACCTCAAGTGAAGGAAGCAAGGACACACTACTTGCAATGAGACATGAGTATAGAAGCTCTTGTGAAGATGACAAAAAATGGTACATTGATTCAGGTTGTAGTAACCATATGTCATTCCAAGGAAGTTTGTTCACTAATCTACAGGTACCAAGTGGAAAAGGATGTGTTGAAACAGGTGATGATACTCAACACATGATTGAACACATTGGAGATATAAGGCTTGGAGATACAAGCAAAGCAAAGGTACTATCTAATGTTCTTCATGTTCCTACAATTTCAAAGAACTTGATTTCAATAGGACAAATGGTAGAGAAGGGTTATCATGTCATATTCAATGAGAATGGGTGCTTCATAAAGAATCCAAAAGAAGGCTTCAAGGTCATTGCTCGAGGTAGAAGAGAAGGAAGGATGTTCACTTTGGATGTCCAACATCCACATGGAAAGGTCATGTACATTCAATGTGGGAACAAGAAGATTTCAGAGCTGGACTTATGGCACAAAAGAATAGGACACATCAACATTCCAAAGCTGAAGGACATGAGCAAACATGAAGTGGTAAGAGGTCTTCCAAAATTTAATAGCATTGGACTACATGAGTTATGTGAAGCTTGTCAACTAGGAAAGCAAACGAGGAAGCCATTCAAGAGGAGTAATTATGTGGCTCCAAATGTCTTGGACTTGGTACATACGGATGTATGGGGACCCACCCAAGAGGCATCAATGGTTGGTAATAGATTTTTTGTCACCTTCATTGATGATCACTCAAGAAAGGTATGGCTGTTTTGTATGAAGCAAAAATCAGAGGTGTTTTCTATATTCAAAAGATTCAAAGTTGAAGTTGAAAAGGAAACAGGAAGGTCTATCAAAACCTTAAGGTCCAATGGTGGAGGAGAATACTTCTCCAAAGAATTTTCAGATTTTCTACAAGAGAATGAAATCAAAAGGCAATTCACTTGTAGGTGCACACCACAACAAAATGGAGTAGCTGAGAGGAAAAATAGGCAAATTGCTGAAATTGCAAGATGCATGCTCAACGAGATGAAGGTACCATTGTACTATTGGGCTGAAGCTACCACAACCGCCATTTACTTGATGAATAGGTGCACAACATCGGGAATACATCACTTGACTCCAGAAGAGGTATATTCCGGTAAGAAACCTGATCTTACACACCTCAAAGTTTTTGGATGTGTTTGCTTTGTTCACATTCCACAAGAAGTTAGAACAAAGATGGAACCAAGATCAGAAAAATGCATTTTCATCGGCTACTCGACGGAGCAAAAAGGATACAAGTGTTACAACCCTAGAACAAAGGAATTAAGAGTCTCGCGAGATGTGGTTTTTGATGAACTAAGACCATGGTATGAAGATAAAGGAAAGGAAAAGATTCTTGAAGAAGATTGTGATGATTATGCAAGAACAAATCAAAGAGAAGTTCAACAATCAAGCACAAAGGCTTAAGGTCCAGAGGCATCTACATCAAATGAAGAATGTTCAACATGGAGGGGGAGCCATTCTTTGTCTCCAAATTCAGCTCATAGTAGAGCCAAAGATGCAAGTGCTACTCCAAACAGTGAGGTAGATGCAAGTGAAGAAGAATATGAAGAGGTAATCACTCCGATGGTAAAGCTAAATAGGTTAAAGAAGCAACTCTCTAAAGGCAATGAAAGAAGATCTTCAAGGACAAGGTATCCAACTCAAAGGTTGAGTTATGATAGTTTTATGGCGACACATTTTGCATACATGATGCAGGTTATCAAAGACAAAGAGCCTGAGACATATGAAGAAGCTTGCACACAAAAGGAATGGAAGCAAGCTATGAAAGAGGAGATCAAAGCTCTCAAAGATAATCACACATGGGAGCTAGTGTCAAAGAAAGAAGGTATGAAGATTGTTCCAAACAAATGGGTGTTTAAAGTAAAGAGGAATGCTGATGGTTCACTAGCTAGATATAAAGCTAGATTAGTTGCCAAAGGATTTAAACAAACACAAGGCATAGATTATGATGAAGTTTTCAGCCCCGTTGCAAAGATGGGAACTATCCGAACCTTAATAGCAATTGGTGCTTCAAGGAGATGGCCATTATATCAACTCGACATAAAAAATGCTTTTCTTAATGGAGAACTACAAGAAGAGGTATACATGAGTCAACCGATTGGATTTGAAGATGAAAACCATCCAGATTTTGTTTGCAGGTTGAAGAAGGCACTTTATGGCTTGAAGCAAGCACCAAGAGCATGGAATCAGAGATTGGTAGAGTATCTAACTAAGTGTGGATACAACCCAAATAGTGCAGATCCTTCGTTGTACATGAAGAAGGAAGAAAATAGAGAGGTATATATTTGCATATACGTCGATGATCTCATCATAACAGGAAATGATGTTACAGGGATTAAAGATATCAAAAGGAAAGCTTGGTAAGGAGTTTAAAATTTCAGATCTTGGAGAGCTAAAATATGTTTTAGGAATTGAAGTTGTTTATGGAAAGAGTGGCATCTACTTGATGCACAGGAAGTACTTGTTGGATGTTCTTTTCAGATTTGGAATGAGTGAATGCAAACCACTCACTCAACCCATGGACACAAATACAAAGATTTGTTCAAATGATGGAGAACCATTGGAAGATGTAACGACATACAGAAGCATTGTAGGATCATTGATCTATGCAAACATTACAAGACCTGATTTGTCTTATGTTGTTGGTGTACTTTCTCAGTTTATGCAAGCCCCGACAAGTGAACACTTAAATTCAGCCAAGAGAGTGTTGAGATACATAAATCATATAGTTAATCATGCTTTGTTTTACAAGTTTGATGAAGAATTGCAGGTCAAAGGCTTTAGTGATGCTGATTGGGTAGGCTCAAAGGAAGATAGAAGATCAACCTCAGGTTATGTGTTCATGATAGGAAGCAAACCTATCACGTGGAGCTCAAAGAAACAACCTACTGTTGCACTTTCATCTATGAAGGCTGAATATAGAGGATTAGCTTTTGCCACATGTGAAGCAATGTGGATTAAAAAGCTTTTGGCTGATCTTGGAGTGCAAGTTGGAACCATCCCTATATACGGTGATAACATGTCAAGTATTTACTTGGCAAGCAATCCTATGTTTCATGCAAGGAGCAAGCACATAGAGGTCCACTACCACTATGTAAGGGAGAAGGTGCTGAGCAAAGATGTGGAGGTAAAGTTCATCAAAACCAAAGTGCAGGTTGCAGATATGTTTACAAAGTTCTTGAATGCTTCTAAACTCAAAGGTTTCAAGGATGCGATAAATTTGAAGGACATGGATGAAGATAACTCCCAAATGAGCTTGAGGGGGAGTGTTGAAGATAAATGTACAAGCTCATTTTCATATGAGCCATGCTTGGATAAATTTACCAACTATGAAGACAAAGAAAAAAGTGGAGGAAAAAAGGAAAAAATAATAAAAGAAAAAGTCTAGTCAGAATTCATGATGAGTAAGAGATACAATATCTTGCCTTGTAGTTAGTAGCATGTAGTGGAGAAAGTGGTGAGTTAAGAAGGAGGCACAAACTCCTTCCAACTTCACGTCAGTTTGTACACAGCTCTGTTGCAGAGCTCATATCTCAGTGCATATGTAACCATTTTGTGCGTTTAAACATTCATTGGAAAGCTTATCTCGTGTACTTTCTGCATATCAAATATCTCTTTGAAAGCTTATGTACTTTGAGAGATATCAGTGAAAGAGTGAAGTCCAAGTTTTTAGTATACCTGTATAGATAGGTAGTCTATTTTGGTCGGTTCAGTTTCTCAACCAAAACATATCCAAATTGCGTGATTTTTGTCTTTTTGGAAAGCCCTTGGCATCTACTTTCACTGTCTCAAATATCTCATTCAGATCATTCATACTCTGTGAGATATCTGTCAGAGAGTAAAGTCTAGTTTTATAGTGTACTTATGTGTGCAGATGGTCTATCTTGATGAGTTGACTTGCCTGATCAAAACTCATCCAAATTACTTGATTTTTAGCTTGTTGGAAAGCTATTTGTGTCTACGTTCTCTGTACCAAATATCATTCTCAAAGGATATATATTCAGAGACCTATCTGTCCGAGAGTGAAGCTCAGTTCTTCAGCATACCTGTGTGGACAGGTAGTTCATCTTTGACAGTTGTGTTTCCTAATCAAAACTTATCCAAATTAAGTCGATTATAGCTTGTTAGAAACTTTGTCTAATTTGATTGAATAAAGCATCAAGTCCATTTGAGTTTTGTGTTGAGAGCAGCAAGCTATCTAAGGTGCAGATGTTTGTCCAAGTGTTGGACATACAAGGGTTCACTACACACTTCCGTTGCGCATAGGAGAAGTCGTTCTCCACAAGATGTAGAGATTTGATGTTGGAATCATAAGGAATTCTTTTTATCTTCACTTTCTACCTTCTTCATTATCATCCCTACCATCCATCCTATTTCCCTAGCTCCATCTCCATCTTCTATAAATTCCACCTTCTTGGTCATATTCCCACCTCCACTTTATTACCCTCATTTCATTTGTGAGAGAGAGCGAGCTAGTGCATCATGTTTTTTATGTTTTTGTGAGCTTTTTGATAGGTACCAACTTCAACAGAAGCATCAATGACATCAACACATACTCAACATGCATCTAGGGATGAAAATCTGTCTATCGTGATAGACAAAAAACTTGGGTATTTTGCAAATGCAAGTAGAGAACTATAGGCTACACCATATGCACAATAAAAATCACTAGAATTAAAAAAAAATAGGCATAAGCTCTATCCATTGTGATAGATAGATCTGTTCATCGTATGTATGGGAGACAATTTCCATCGTGGCAAACACCCCTATCCATCACTAAATATTGACTATCAATCGTGATAGACAACCTACTGAACTCAATGTCCATCGTGACAGAAACACCTCAACGCAACAAGGCATGGTAGATTCTATCGATCATGATAGACATGTCTATCATGAAAGACCTGTCCATTGGGATGGATATACCTCCACTATAGAATTTGTTTATCATGATAGGGAGAGAAAATGGAAAATTTAGGGTTTGGTAATTTTTTTAAAAAATTGGCCTAATTTTTTGGAGTTCTGTAGAGACTTGACACTCATTGGAAGGGCTAAGCAAGCTCATTGTATCTAGAAAGCTTTGGAGCACACATCCTAGGCAATTGAGCATCAACAAGGACCTTAAGTGTGAGGTTGGAAGAACTGTCAACCTCCTCAATAAATTTCCTAGCTTAGGCTAAGTGCGATTAGTGGCTTTGATTAATTTAGGGCTACAATAGGCATGAAAAAATTCAAGAGCCTGTAATTTCTCAAGCTCAAGGATAGAGTAAGCTAAGTCAAGGAAAACCTAATTGAAAAAGAACTTAATCTAATCGAGCGAAACATCAAGTATGAAAAAACTTAAGTGCTC